>PVIH01007419.1:0-14759 GCA_004025045.1 Sigmodon hispidus | reverse complement strand
TTCAGTTCAGATTAAGGGAGAAACAAAGCTTTAAAAGAAATATCCAATTAAACCAAATGGAGAATATTTGTTGGAATTAAAAAATTTCAACATAGGTACAAAGCCCTAATTGAGGTATAATTACTCCTCATATCTGCACTAGACCATTCCTAAATCTTCCTTTGTCAAAACTTAAAGCGAGCAATAAATGTGACAGTCTAGAAAGAAATGAAGCAAACCATTTAATGCTGAATGGTTTCACTTTCAGAGAGCCCTGCACACTTTGTGAAGACTGTAACACCAATGTGTGTCCCTCAGCCTCCAGTCTGTATTGCCAACATTTGATTTTCTTAAAATTATCATTTTAGAAGTTATCCACTTATCCACAGCCTCAGTAAAGTAAGGAGTTAGCCAGCAGACTGTGAAAACAAAGGTTCCTCCCCGGATGCAAGAAGCTGGTGGCAGGTCAGCCTTTGGTTTGGATTTTCATTTTACCATGCAATGTAGACCTTTAAACACCAGGGGACAGTGTGCGAGACCAGCTCCGAGGCTGTTCAACTTGCTCAGTTCCTTAACTTTAGAGCATCAAAGTAAAATCTTAATTTTGAGTACTTCCCCCCCAAAGACATTTTATGTCATTTCATGCTTCAGAAATTAAAAGTAGAGTTTGATAGCAAATGTGAATCATGAGCCCAACTAATGAAGTTAATTTGAATCATAATGAAAATTACAAAGATTAATTTCATAAGCAATCATTAATAATAGAAGCCCTCATGTACGAATAATCAAGGCTTTAAATATTATATGGTAATTAATTCATTACTGTGGGTTACATATTTTAAAATAGCTCAAATCTTCCTTGCTTTTGGTGCTTATTAATAGCAATCCTGAGGGAAGACAAACTAGTAATTTTTTTGTATGTTTTTAAATGGGCAAGAGAAAAAATAAATTATGCTGGAAACAGGCTCACTTACAAGTAACTCCCCTTCAAGCAGAGGGAAGTCAATTGTCAGACCTTTGTAAAAGAATATAGAGAGGCAGATGGGCCTAGAACTCGGGGTTAATTACATGCTGACCAGTCCTAAACTGAAAACCTGAAAGACCAACTTTTTCTTTCTTTTAAAAGAGAGAGGAGAAGTTGATACCATTCTAGAAAATTCCTCATCGCACTTAACATATTGGAGCCACAGGAAAAAAAAAACAGGTGCATTAAAAATACATAATATTATATTTAGACTGTGTATACAAGGTGTGTATAAAATGTTCTGAATCTCATGCTAGATTTAAGTCTCATCCTCGATATTTCAAAACCTGAGAAAGACTCAAATCCAAATCACTCTGGTCCCAAGCTTTTAAAATAAGAAGCACTGAGCTTATATATCATTTTATGGAATATCATTTTATGGTCTAACAATATGATTTGGGGAAAAAAGTCATATATACATTCACTACTTACAGGCATTCAAAAATCAGCTGAATACTTCTATTTATCGGCTTCTCTTTACTTTTTGAATATTCAAACTGTATGCAAAGAACTTGCTATTATTTCTTATCTATGCAAAAATCAAGTGGACTTGGAGCAGACTTTCAAATACCACCTCTTTTTTTTTAAAAACAAAAACAAAAACAAAAACTTTTATTTATTTATTTAATTATTTGCCTTGGTGTTTGCCTGGAACTGAAACTACAGACAGTTGTGAGCTGCCATGTGGGTGCTGGGAATTGAACCCTGGTCCTTTGGAAGAGCAGACAGTGCTCTTAACCGCTGAGCCATCTCTCCAGCCCTCAAATACCACCTCTTAATATTACAGAGCATTGATAAAAGGTTATGGGAACTATTTATAGTTTTATTATGAGATGTGATCTTTACATTTCAGTGTGTCCTTTATCCATCTTTGAAAGTGTATCTTGAGGAAGTCATCCGTTAGGTAAACAGGCCTAACCTGGGTTTCTTTTTAGATTGCCAAGTTTATGGGTATCTGAATTTGCCCTGACTATAATATTTGACTTTCACAATGCAAACTGCACTCAGTGTTCATCAGGCAAGCATTGGAATCCTGTCTGGTACTGGAGACACTGTGACACATAAGACAAGGCAGAGGACACAGAGATGGAGTCACCTCTCTTCTTCCACCATGTGAAATGCAGGGATTACACTGAGGTCACTAGTCTTGGCAGCAAACACCTTTACACATCTCTTCAGAAAATAAATCATCATTATCATCTCCCTAAATAACTCAAGCCAGCCTTGAACTTTCTGTGCTGCACTGACAGCCTTCTAAGTGCTGGGATTACAGGTAGATGCCACAATGATTGTTATTTTCAAACAGGCTTTATACCATAAGCAAGTCCGAACCCAGAAATCAGTGAATACCCATGTACACAAAACACAAAAATGTACACATGACTGGCAATGTTTTTAGGTTTGGGTTTATGCTGTCCCTACTTATGCTTGTCCCAAAGGAGTAAGCTGAACCACAAAAAATATTAAGTGTGTAGTCATTTTTACTGCATCAAATGAAGCAACTAGTTTGTAGCCTCAGACTCCAAGAAAGCTACTTGGATGCTTTTCAGCAGATAATAAAACCCTTTTTGAATTCATCAATTAGTTTCTAACTCATAAAGTTTGACTGTGTACAATTTCTTTCTGTTCCCATGGAATAGCTTGAGTCCTGGCTCTGTCCCTTCCCATTTCACCCCTGGCTTTCTAATCTTCTCGCCTGGTGTCCTCTTCAGCCTCAAGCCCCTTCTGCTGCTGTTTACATTACCCCGTTTACCCCAGGCTATGCCTCAAGGTTTGCTAGTCTCCATTAAGTCAGTCCTCAAAAGTGACCCCAGTTGCCATCTCACTTCCCTGCTACCCAGTGTGGCTGAGCCGATCTACCCACCTCATCTAAGAAGTTTCTTTGCTGAAGAATTAAACTTCCATTAAAATCCAATCATCTACATAGGTCCTCTGTAGCTTCTAGTGTGTAGCCTATAGAGCAAGCACAGTCTCTGTGCCTTTATTCAGTGCTTTGCATCCAAGACAAAGCACAGTGTCAAAAACACAGTAGGAATATACACATATTCATTAAACTCAAATATAAAGTTATCTGGAACTTAAGTAATGACATCAGTTTTAGCCTTATCTGAAGAATAACTGTTCAGAGTATTTATATGGACAGAACAAGCCTTCTTATCCCCTTTTCACAAATCTCTCATTCCCTACAGTATTTCCTGTGGTTATGCTGTATATTTTCACTTTTGCTTCTCGTCACATATTGAGTGACAAGTAGGCTGTTTTAGTAAAAAGAGAGCCATGCTTGTGGCTTTGGTTTGTATGTATTATGTGCTTGGCAGCCTTGGCTGCGTTCTTTTCGTTGCTATAATATTTATGTAAATTGGTGTTTTGCCTGCATGTGTAACTGTATAAGGGTGTCAGATCTTGGAATTACATGTGGCTGCTGGGAATCGAACTCAGGTCCTCTGGAAGAACAGTCAGTGCTCTTAACCACTGAACCATCTCATAGTTTCTTAAGGGGTTGGTAGTTTAGCACAAAATGCCTGATGAAACTGACGGATTAAACAACCTGTGGGCTTCAGGAAGCAATAAATACCTGACTCAGTGACCACACACACTCCATTACCCTCCCTGTGTAGCCCTGTTAATGCGCATAACAAGTCCACTTTTATAGCCTTTTACAACCACTTCACAGGTACAAAGATGCAAGCTAGTAACAGCTATCAGTGGGATCTTCCTTAGGACCCCCACAGCCTTGTCTTTAGGTTACAGAGTTCTGTTGCCCCAGAAACCTGGGTGACCTTGAAGAGGGAGCAAGGTTTTCTTCCACAGCTACCACGGGCACACCCAACCCTCCCCCTAGGAGTGAGTACTCAGTCCTCATCTGAAAACTCTGTGTATCGTTCCGGGGGCGCCCGGGGTAGGGGTGGGGAGAAGATGTCAAGAGGGAACCTATAATGTTTCACAGTTTAATCCACCACGTTACAACTCTGTATCGGCTGCAAATGTAAACATCAGACCTACAGACTGCGGTGGGTGGCAGTTTCAGGTCCAGCATCTCAGTGCTCTCTCCACAGAGCTCATCACAGAGAGATTTCCTGGTGAAAATTTCAAAGCGAGAGACCGAAACCTCAGAGCGGATTGGTTTCTGTTGCTTCTCCTTCTGAAAGATCTGGGAATACTCTTTCAAACATTCTTTTCTTTCTAAAATTCTTTTCGTGTTATGCTTAAAGTTTGGTCTTTAAAATAAAACACAGAGCAAAACAAGACCTCACATTTACCGCCTGAAATTTACTGAATCTTCTCTTCTTTTTATTAAATATACTCATGCTACACATATGTAAAGGAATCCATGTCAGAACTCATAAAGCTGTGTGAATAACTAACACCAAGCCTCTTTCCCAGGTGCATCAAAGGGTAACACTGTTTATAGACACTATTTCTTTACCAGTGCCAGGAAAGTTAAGTTTTGAAACAATCTAGCATCTTTCATCTGTCAGTGAACTTTTTTCCAATAATTTTCCACATGAAAAAGATAAAAATCTTAATGATCAGAAAAACAGAACGTAAAGCAAATAAGGGTTGAATTCATAAGGCTGAAAGATGAAATGTTAGGCACAGTTTTATACACCACCAAGAAATTCAGCACGAAGAGATCTGACAATTATCAAGGATCATAAATACACTGAACTACAATAAATATTGTGTATGGCCTGCCTTTTTTATATTGTTAAGAATATATAAGTTTCTTGTAAAATTCTGCTTAGTCATAAATTTTATTTGCTACCATGGTGACCTTATTATAGTTCAAAATGCTGAGTTCTTTCTTTCTTTTCTTTCTTTCTTTCTTTCTTTCATTTTTCAGCCAACTTTGGATCTGTTCTGCAGGTTTTCTCTGAACGTCTTTCCCAGAGACTGCATTGCTTTGCATTTGCATAATCATTTGCATAATGTTATTCCTGATAAAACGCTGGTTCTCTGAAGAAGAAAATTAGCAATTATTATTTTACCACTGAATGAATGATAGCACAGGATGTTAGCTACCAACCTCATTTAAAAACTTTTGAAAGAGGGCATAAAAATAATAATATGAAGACATGTAGGATTAAAGAATTACCATCCCATCATGTGACACAGATTTCTCTGTGGGTGATTAAAGGTGTTCAGGGAGGAGAGGAGGGACCAGGTTGTCAGTTGAAAGCAAGGAAAGGAACAGAGGCAAATTATCCCAAGCAAACCATTTAATGAGGGCTTTGTTAGCGAGGAGGGCTGCAATGCTGGGTGACAGCTGGCACTTAAGAGTCTCATTATTAAGGCGACATAATTTTGTCCATCTGCGAGCTCAGAAAAGGGGGCAGTAATGACTCACTCTAGCCCAGAGCCACATGTGGCTCTAATTACAACAATCTCCCATCGAAAGACACCAGATACATCTATTCTGCACACACCCATACATGGGCCCATTTTTGTTTAGAGCTGAAGGAGGATTTTTATAATTTCACACCCGTTTTAGATAACTCCATATCTTCAAATGGTCATAAAGGAAAGCCTCCCCTATTCCTGAGAAAGAAGACCCCAGCTGTGCTTCCTCCCCGAGGGTAAGGTAACAAGTCATCAAGGCACATCATTAACAGGATGCTGCAGATGATGGGGTGAGGAGAGGGCTTCCAGCCACTGCTGAACTATTTTGTCTCACATATCCAAAATATTAACAACCTCAGCCTTCCTAGTGGGTTAAAAGGCCAAAGGTCACCAACACTGGTTTACTTACAGAGTAAAACTTTTTGACAAGAGGACCCTTAGGATATATTTAAATTTTGTCTTACAACTGAATAATGGAGCTTTCAGAAAGTAAAAAAGAAAAAATGTGATTTTACTACCCACAATAAACAATAATATTCTAAAAGTGTTATCTTTTTATTCTTTATAGTATGTATTTGTTGAGTATTTATCACTACATATATTCAAAATCAGTTTATAACCTGACTTTTCTACACAATAATATCCTGGTGATATCTTTTCCTTGTTTCTCAATATTTGACATTCATTATTTTTAATTACTGGTATTTCAATTATAATAATCTATTCCAAGTTTAACCAGTTCCCCAGTGTGTGCTTGTAGAATTTTTGAGTCTTTGGGTGTTTATTCAACTTTTCTAGACATAAAAAGAAATGATCAGAAAATCTTATTTGCATTGACTTATAGAATAAAGACCTTTCCAATGCTTTTCAATGAATTTGTGTTAATCATATGGTGTCCATTCATGTTTCAAAAGTTAGCACACATATACAGGAGGAGAGTCCATGGGGAGTTCTGAGTGAGGTGTGAGGCCCTCAGCCCATAGGTGAGAAAGATTTGGTTGTAGCACTAGCCTGATAAAGACATTCTGTGTGTAGGTACAAAGGTAGACACTAACATCTTCTCAGATTTAAAGCTACAGTGATCTTGGCCCTCCAAAAAAGCAGTATTCTGTACATGTTTAGCAGTAATCTGTACATGTTTCATGTAATATTTAAGAAAATGTTTGCAGAGGAAAAAAATGGACAGAGCTAAAGATTGTCTTATGAAAGGAAATAAGTCATCCCCCAGAAAGACAAGCTCCTTCATATGTGTAGAACGTAGGGAGGGAAAAGCTATGAACATAGATACTGAGAATTAGGGCTGTTGCTGATGGTGTGGCTTTTAAACCTTTGGAACTGTTTTATTTATGGAGCTAGAATCACCATTAGAGGCTGTAAGAGCTTAATGGGCCATCCTAGTGGGAGTATAGAATAGAACGATGCTGAAATTAACATTGGGCCTGCTGGTGAGGTTTCATAAAGGAACAGGTACACTGTTGGGAACAGGGAGAGAGACATTCATGTACTGTATTAGCCAAGAATCTGGCACAGTCTGCCTGTCCTAAAACTTCAGTGGGGTTAAATCTGAAGGTAATAGATTGATTTGTTTGGCAGAGGAAAATTTTAAGGCAAGATGGTAATCAGGGCAGAGCTCAGGAAGCAGATGTAAATAATAAAGAGATCAGTACCATTGTAGAGAAACTTCCCAAACTTAGAAATAAAATTTTAAAAAGGTATCCTGAAGGCAAAACTCTATCCCTTAGGGGAGGTTCTACCTTGTGAGAGTCCATATTCACTTAAAAAAAAAAAAAAGCCCAAGATGAAGGAATTCTCTGCTCTCCAAACTGCTTAGATAAATTTCTCCAGGGTCAGACTCCAGAAGCTGGCTTTAGCTGTGGTCCATGAGGAGGGGGTTGCATCTTCACTGTAGGGCTTAGCAGTATTGTAAACATCATCCATGTGAAGTCAGGAAAGAAAACAATAATGGAAAGTTGAGTTTAGAAAGCCGCTCAAGCTAGGAGGAGCCCTGTGGCAAGGTTGGAATCTCCAGGGAGGTACTCTGAGAGATAGTGAGTGATGCTGTGAAGGCGACACCTCACTTCAAACAGACAACCCCGGTTACCGGAGATGCCAGGACCATGGGATGTAAACCAAGGAAAGATACAGTTGTGGAGCACAGCTGGCCTAAGCTTAATAGAGAAGCCTTCGGGTGGCAGAGCTGGGGGCCTGAGTCGACCTAAGGCCACGGGAGCCCAGTCCATTTCATTATATTCTCTAGAGAATGGACATAGAGCAACAGAAGCTGGTGTTTACCATGCTGGATTTGGGTTATGTTTTGATGTGATAATTTCTTTTATGACCCAATTCTTAATTTTGGGAACAAAAAATGTTTGTTCTGTGCCATTGTATATTGGAAGAATATGATGTGTTATTTTATTTCAAGAGATCTCACAGTTAAGACACTTTGGAAATTTTAAAGAGTGTGGGGACTTTTAAAGTTAGACTATGCTTTAATAGAGATATGTGGGAGACTTTAAGGCAGGAGTAGAAAGAAGCTCATGGCTCAGTCTCTCAAGTTCTGAAATTACACATGTATCACCATGCTCTGTGAGGAATACAGCTTTTGAAAAGCAAAAACTATATAAGTCTTTTAAAATTGTCTTCATCAATTATTCTCTACTCGGAACACATGTTTAGAGATTTTAGCTCAGTTTATACAATCTAATATTTAAAATTCAAAAGGCTAAGAGACTCCAGTCATTTCTTCTTGTGGCTATATGTATATATGTAACAAAAAATGAAATACAAGTCCATGTCAAATGATTATATAATAATCACACAAATGTCTCCCACTATATTCTGTAATTTCAGGTCTATAAAATTTTATTATGTGTTTTTATGGTAATGGGATATAACTCAATGTTTTATTGATTTTTATGTGTATGGTTTTTCACCTGTAAGTGTATCTGGTACCACATCTACACCTGGTGCCTGCAGAGGCCAGAGAACATGTCAATCCCCTGGGACTAGTGTCACAGATAGTGGTAAGTGGCCAGGTGAGCTCTGAGAATAGAACCTAGATCCTTTGGCACAGTGGCCAGTACCACTAACCACTGTGTCATCTTCAGCCCCTCATAATAAAGTTTTTAAAAAATACTTCTATCAATTCTTTGAGAAATTCATACACTGTATTTTGATCAGATTCTCTTACCTGCCCAAAGAGTCAACCCTACTTCCCTAATCTCCATCAACCTAAGTCCTCTTTTTTTCCTTTTATTAAAAACAATAAATCATTGAGTCTAATTTGTGCTTTGGATATGGGAGCATCCACTGGACCCTGATCCACCTAACAGTTCATTAAAGATTCTCTCCCCAGAAGCCACAGTTTCTCATTAGGGGTAGAGACTCCTGAACGCTAGAAGGTTGACTGGCTTGGGCTCCTTCAGGTCTCAAGAGGGCAGCAATCTGTTCAATGCAGAGACACTGCTTCCTACCTCTGGCTCTTCCTAGCTTCCCAGATCTCTTATGGGATGGTCCCTGAGACTTGGGGATGAGGAGTGATGTACATGTTCCATTTGTGGCTCTCAAATCCACTGATATCTTTCCCTGCACTTTGTGAGTTTCTGTGTGAACCACCATCAACTGTACAAAGAGACTGCTTTAATGGAGTCTGATAACTCTTCTGTCCTATAGATAAAGGGATACAAATTTAGAGGGCCATTTGATGCTATGTCCGTTCAGTAGGTTAAAAGTAATAGGTTCACTCCTGGGGCCTATGAACTTCCTAGTCCGGGGTTTTGGGCCATATTTACAGTGCTAGACATGTGTTTCAGCTAAGAAGCAGGCCAAAAATACAAAAGAAAGCAATCGGTTACCCTCATAACATTCATGCCACTACTGCCTATCTTGCAATGCTGGTTGCTAATGTAGTTAGCATGGTTCACATCTGAGAAAGACTGTTGGTAACTTCCCCCCTACATGAAATCTAGGAAGTGTCCCGGTTAGTACCAATTTAGTTTTTCCTGTATTATGACCAATGTAGTCATCTTCAGCAGTGGGGTCCTCCCATTAACTCCTAGTGGGCAAGAGCCGAAGCAATGGTCTGGATTGTTTTGAGGGTATCCAGGACAACCTCTGACTAACAACTCAGAGAAGTATCCAGCATCTGGCACTGGGCTTTTTACTTAGCAACTTATGGCTTCTGGGAGGAGCATAAATCCCTGTATAGGTAAGTTATGCACCAATTAAACTCTTTCTATGAATATATATGCACACAGACACATATATATCTTATAATATAGTAGGTTTCCTTTCTATGTAGCGTTGTCAAGTATCCTTAGTGATAGCTATCCCCACCCTCTCCTCTGCCTGCCCTCCCTCCCCACTTTCCCCATTACTTCCCTTTCCCATAAAATTCCTTAAGGAATTAGCTTTTTAGATGAAGTATGTTTTTAATGGTGGATGCATGAAGCACACAAGCTGGGCTCAGCATCACTGGCTTCTGAACTGTGCTGTGCATCAATGCCTGCTGCTATATCCTCCCTTAGGGCCAAATCATCTTATTCAAATACAGTTTTGCATGTGGACTGAGCTCTGTGACAGTTGCTCACAGAGCTGGGTTTCTTCAGCCTGATGCAAATGTCACACCCTATGCTTCCTCTCCCCACCCTGAGCTAGACTAGGAATGAGCCATTTTTAGTTCCTCAGGCATTGCGACATTAGAGTGTAGGACAAGCCAACAGCCATGTGGGATGAGAAAAGGGGGGCATGTATCCACAACTCTAATTGCAGTGAAAAAATTTGTGAAATTCCTTTGGTGGTGTTGCAGTAGGAAATTTCCCAGATTTGCTTCAGGCAGTTGCTTCCCGTCATGTGCTCTGGTCATTTTTATCTTTGCTCTTTCCTGTGCTCTGTTCTCTTTTCCAAGCTGCAGTGTTGCTCCTTCCACGTGAAGGGCAAGTCACTGGTTCTCTGCTGTTCGCGTTCCAGTGTGCTCTGCAGCTTTCTGTCCCCGGGACAGATTTAGGAATTGCTTCACCTACAGTTTTGACTCACTTTCTCTCTGTCTCACATGCAGTAGCCACACACACACACACACACACACACACACACACACACTTCAAAATTATAACTTAGTAATTAACTTTGTTTTGTAACAATTTTGCATCCCGACCTTATACCCTCCATCCCTCCCTTCTCTCTGCTTCCCTGTATACCGTTTCCATACAGGTGTCTTTCTGTGTTTTTATCTATTTCTTGTTTTGTGACTCACTGAGTTCAGCCAAAGCCATTGTGTGACTGTGACCTTGATACTATTTCTTGGAACCTGGCAGGCTCAGCAGTAGATACTCAAATGAAAAAAAAAGATTCCACCTCTCTCAGAATCTACCAATAGCTCAGAAGAAAGGGGCACAGCCAGAATCTGTGATTGATGGCACTGGTCCTGCCATCCCTCAGTGGGCTCAGTTTTATACTTAGAGAGCATTTTTAAACCATTGTGTGACAGGCAGGGCTGACAGAGTTACTGGGATCTACAGATGAGATGGCAGTGACCCACAAAAGGTTTTCTTCACAGTCTGCCAGTGTTGAGACAAGTGACCAACTGACCTCCCTCCCTCCCTCCCTCCCTCCCTCTTCCTCCCACTCTCTTCTCTCTTCTCTTCCCCCATAGTAAAATGTATTTCACTTAAAGTTCTTAAAGGTGTTGGATGCGGTTATTTCTACCAGGTCACCTTCCAAATGGTTAAGATTGGCTCTGGGCTAGAAATAGCACCCTTAAAAAATGGTTTTCAAAAAGAAAACTCACTCATGCACCTGAAACCATGAGCACACCACCATTCTCCACCCTCTTAATTTCTTAGATGATGGCTGAGCCTGAGATTTATGCCTAGAGGCCATGTCTCTTCCACAAGATTTAAAGATAAATCTTGATTGGTCTATACCAACATGATAGATCCTAGACAGAGTAGCTTTGTCTGCAAGAGACTCCGACATAGTTCTAAGCAATACACTATGAGCAAATAACCACCAAAAGTAGAAGGATTTGAAAAGGGGTTCTCCTATTTTCAAATATTTTTGAAAATTTTATATATGTTTACTGTATTTACATCATTTCCATCTTTCTCCATTCTGATTCCACTACACCTCAAATTCATTGCTTATTCTTTGAATTATATCTTTACATATATGTATGTATATGTATACACACACACACACACACACACCTTATTGAGTCTATGTAGTGTTACCCATAGATGCTATATAACATATCAGGGGCTTGTTCCTGGAAAAACACTGATTCTCTTTCTTTACAGCCTGAGTGCCTGTAACTCTCCCTTTGAGTCTGGAAATGCTCTCCTCTTCACATTTGCATGTCAGCTGGTTTTGTCATTGCTCAGGTCATGTTTAGGCAACCATACTGTTGATATTCATGGATATAGCTTCCCTGACTATCTAGATGGCACTATTTAGCAACAGGCATTTGAGTTCTCTATCCCTTCATTCTTAAAGGGGGAGAAAAGGACAACGTTTTTCTCTGCTGATGTCTTCATGTTTGTAACCAAGGTGCAGGAGGAATCTTGAGACTGTACATTTGGAATGTGGGCTTCTTATGTCAGAAGTATCCTGGAATGTTATGCTCAAGTCCAATGACCAAAACTGAGACCCTCTGAACATACTATTTACTTTAAGTTAGTGAGAGCCCATTTTCTATTTGAAAATAGAAAATTTCTATTTGAATGTGTAAGGGGTACTGTGCCCTGTGCCCTATCCACCTGTTGCACTAACATAGCTCCATGCCCATCTTCCCTTCCTCGCAACTAACAACAGTTTTGCTTAGTTAGTTGGTTAGTTAGTTGTTAGTTAGTTAGTGCTGACTAACCTCTATGGTTTACTATGCCAGCTAGTCTCAGGACACAGACGCTAGGGATAACAGGCAGTATAATCCCAGGGATACTCCTCTTCATTCCCACAAAGGACAGAATCACCAAGGCAATCAAAGGCCCACAATTTTAGGAAAGTTACTCGTCATTTCCATATATTATGTCTATTGCATAAAGTTTTGCAAGAAAGTTGCAGAAAGTTTTTTGGGCCCATTTGGGGCCGGAGGTTTAGACCTGGCCCACGGCGGCCTTTTTTTTCAAAGAAATAAATTAGACACTTATATTAACTTTATATTGTTTGGCCTATGTCTCAAGCACATTATTAGATAGCTCTTTTATCTTAAATCAATTTATTTTTATTAATTTATCTGCCACGTGGCCCAGCCCACGGCTCACCTGGATTTATTATATCTTTTTTTTTGGGGGGGGGGGAGTCGGATGGAGACTGGCTAACTCCACCCTCCTTCTACCTGTCTGTCTTTTGATTTTTTTTTTAAACTTTATTTATTTATTTATTTGCCTTGGTGTTTGCCTGGAACTGGAACTACAGACAGTTGTTAGCTGCCATGTGGGTGCTGGGAATCGAACCCGGGTCCTCTGGAAGAGCAGACGGTGGCCTTAACCACTGAGCCATCTCTCCAGCCCCTGTCTTTTGATTTTTTACTCACTTTTATGGTATTCTACATAGGCCAAACCAGTTACTTTATTTACATCGTATAGAGAGCATTTCTACCACATAGACCTAAGTCCAGTTCAACAATGGTAGAGTGGTATTTTATAGGACTTTGAAAGATACTTTAGTGTGGGCTCAAAGGACTAGCATGTCTTAGAAGTTTCTTCATTTTCTCACTTTTTCCTGCTTTCCTACCATAAAGGTTTCCAGCTTAGCAGCACATTGTCTTCACATCACGTTCATTGCATTTGTTGGTTAGTAATAAGCCTGAGCTATTGCAGAGAATTTATAATTAATATTAAGTCTCTGTGCATTTATGTTTGAAAGATCCACAGGGACCCCAGCCCCAAGAACTCACGCACAAGTCCCAGGCTGTAATAACACGAGGTAATTTTAATACATAGGTACCTGTGGGCAATCAGTAGCTTCCGCTAACTGAGCGCGCCCAAAAAGAACACTCTCTCTTTTTATTCAGTCAGTAAAGTTCCTGCTAATGGGTAATGTAATAAGGTTCAACTTTGGGGCAAGGCTGTAAAGTTTTTGATCCTGGAGGTGCTGTGAACATCTGGTTTGTGTTAAGTTAGACACTCCTGGTCTCTTCACCCTCCCATGGCCTTCCTTATCTTTTTAAGAAACCTTGACTGATATACTGAGGCTTGGTCCTCAGGATGACTCCTTGCTAATTGGCTAAATAATTCCCGACTGTCAGCTCTCTGATATACTGAGGCCTTGTCCTCAGGATGACTCTCAGCTAATTGACCTTGTGGAAATTTTGAGGTTGGGGTCTTTCATGTTGAAACCTGTGGTCCTGACAAAAACTCTACCTACATGTTCTTTTATCATTAGCCAAAAATATTCCATATATGAAATTTCATCTTTCAAATAATTATAAAGTATGATCCATCTACATTTTTTAAAAGCTGATTGCAATGTAACTTTTTCTGAAAAGACTTGACTAAACCTGTTCACCCCAGGAAGGGCACAAGTCTGAACCCCTCCCTAGTATTCTTCCTGTTTATGTAACCTGGGGGGATACTTAATCTTGTAAATTTCAGAAGCTTCCTAGGGCCTTACCAGTTTCTATTTCTTTCTGAATCTTAAGAAGTCTCATCACAAGAAGAAACATTTGAAGGAAATTGCTACACTGCATTGACTATCCTTTAAAATCCTTACAGAAAATCTACTAAAGGCTAAAAATTGGGAAATCAAGTTAGTATGTGTTCTGTTATTGTCTCCTTTAGGTCCTCCTTTGGATCATTCCATTTAAACCTTAGCAACTGGTTGTGTGACCTTAAGCCAGTTACCCAAGTGCTTTAAGCCTCAATATTCCAGTAAACCTACAACTGATAATTCCAGTGTGAAGAGTTAGAAAGGCAATGTAGGGGAAGCGATTGGCCTACTGCTTGGGAAGAGGTAAGTTATTGATAAACACAGACTATTATAGCATATGCCATCATTGCTAAGGATTCTATAGAGAACATGAACTATTATGGTATGTGCCATCATTGCCAAAGATTCTATAGAGAACATGGCCACAGAAACACAAATTCAGTTCTACTATAGTCCTTCCTTCAGCACAAAACAGAGGTGGAAATGACCCTACATAACATATTCAGTCTTAAAATGAATCTGTTGTAGAATATTTTTTAAGGTGTGTTACTTTTGTTTATGTTGCATTTGTTTAACTCTGTGAAGCTGTGTTACTGTGTCTGTCTGAAACACCTGATGGTCTAATAAAGAATGGAAAAGTCAATAGCAAGGCAGGAGAGAGAACAAATAGGAGAAATCTGGGAGGAGAGAAAAGAAGAAGGAGCAAGAGAGCAAGAGAGGGAAAATTAGGAGCCAGCCATCCAGCCACCCAACCACCCAGCCATCCAGCCAC
>PVIH01007418.1:0-100589 GCA_004025045.1 Sigmodon hispidus | reverse complement strand
GCCAAGGGAGGGGATGGGGAGTTGCAGAGAAGAAAAATGACCAGATGTGGTGGGAGGGGGAAGAGTCCTTGAATAAGGATATACAGGGATGGAAAAAAATTCAGAGGGAAAGCTGAACACAAAGAAAATATATGTGTAGCAATCTTATTTGCATTTCCACCCTTGATAAGCCATGCTTATGATTTTTATCCTCTGTATAGTTATTGTTAACTCTTTCGCATTTTAAATTCTTTTTACTGTTTTTTTTTGATAAATACAAAATAAAGAAAAAAAAAAAAAAAAAGCTGTCCTGTCTCTCGTTATCTACTCAACATAGTTCTCAAAGTTTTAGCCAACGCAGTAAGAGAGCAAAAGTAGATTAAGAGGATACAAATTGGAAAAGAAGTGAAACTATCTCTATTTGCAGATGATATGATTGTATAAATAAGTGACCCACAAAATTCTGCCTGGGAACTTTTATAGCTGATAAACATCTTCAGCAATGTAGCAGGATACAAGATTAACTCAAAGAAATCTGTAGCATATCTATAAACTAAAACTAAACGGCTGAAAAAAAATAAGAGAAATATCACCCTTTATAATAGCTGCAAATAGCATTAAATACCTTAGAGTAACTATAATCAAAGAAGTAGCAGATCTATTGGACAAAAATTTTAAATCATTGAAGAAAGAAATTGAAGAGGATATCAGAAATGGAAAGATCTCCTATGTTACTGGATAGGTAGGATCAACATAGTAAAAATGGCAATCCTACCAAAAGCAAACTACAGATTCAATGCACTTCCCATCAAAATCCCAACACAATATTTTTTGGACCTTTAAAGAACAATACTCAACTTCACTTGATATAACAGGAAAGCCAGGATTGCCAAAACAATTTTGTTCAACAAAAGAACCTCAGGAGTCACCACCATACCCACCTTCAAGCTATTCTACAGAGCCACAGTCATAAAAACAGCTTGGTAGTGGCATAAAAACAGACTTGTGCATCAATGGAATCAAATCGAAGACCCCAGCATTAACCCACATACTTATGAACACCTGATTTTTGTCAAAGAGCTCAAAAATATTCATTGGAAAAAATAGTATTTTTAACAAATGGTGTTGGCAAAACTGGATGGCAGTGTGTAGAAAAATGCAGGTGGATCCAAGCGTATCACCATGCACAAAACTCAAATCCAAGTGGATCAAAAACCTAAACATAAAACACGCTATGCTGAACTTGATAGAAAAAAAAAAGTGGAATATATTTTCTAATGCATTGGCACAGGCGACCACTTTCTAAATATAATACCAATAGCACAGACACTAAGAACAACAATCAATAAGTGGGACCTCCTGAAACTGAGAAGCTTCTGTTAGGCCCAGGACACACTCATTAAGACAAAATTACAACCTTCAGAATGGGAAAAGATCTTCACCAACCCCACAAGTGACAGAAGACTGATCTCTAAAATATATAGAGAACTCAAGAAACTAGAGCCCACAGCCTTAAATAACCCAATTAAAAATGGTGTTCAGAACTAAAGAGGGATTTCTCAGCAGAAGAATTACAAATGGCTGAAAGGCATTTGAAAAAATGCTCAACCTCTTTAGCCATTAGAGAAATGCAAATGAAAACAACTTTGAGGTACCACCTTACACCTGTCAGATTGGTTAAGATTAAAAACATAGATGATAACTTATGCTGGAGAGGATGTGGAGAAAGTGGAACACTCCTCCATTGTTCTTGGGAGTATAAATTGTCCAGCCACTGTGTAATTCAGTATGGTAGTTCCTCAGAAAACTGGGAGTCAATCTCTCCAAAGCTCCACCGATACCACTATTTTGCATATATCCCAAAAGCACACATTCACACCCCAAAAACATAAGCTCAACTATGTTCATAGTAGCATTATTTGTCATAGCAAGGACCTGGGAACAACCTAGAGGCCCCTCAACTGAAGAATGGATTAACAAACTGTGGTACATCAATACAATGGAGTAATACGCAGCAGTAAGAAAAAAAATGATATACTAAAATTTGCAGGCAAATGGATGGATTGAAAGAATATCCTCCTGAGCAAGTTCTTACAAACCTAGAAAGATAAACAGAGGCTGTACTCACTCATTAGTAGACCTTAAGCAAATGCATTCCTATTACATTGAAAGAGAGGAAATCTTTTGCATGAATGTCGTGGATCTTCAGCTTTCCTTACAATGATACTATTTCGAATCAGTATCCATCTATATTTGCTCTCCTAAAATTCCTCTGAATTTGCTACTGTGCCATCCATTTCTAATAATTAAATACAATAAATAAATGAAAAAAAATAATTAAGTGAAAGAAACTTTAAAAAGGCACAGAATTCTGGCCCAGGCTCCTAATCCAGTGAAACAAAGTTAGGAGGGATTATATAAGCAAAGGGGTCAAGATCATGATGGGGAAACCCACAGAGACAGTTGAGCTACTGGGAGCTCATGGGCTCTGGACTGACAGTTGGAAACCTGCATGGGACTGAACTAGGCACTCTGAATGTGGAAGACAGTGTGTGGCTTGGGCAGATAATGAGGCCTCTGTCAGTGGCATCAGGATTTATCTCTAGTGCATGAACAGGCTTTTTGGAGCTCATTCCCTATAGGGGGATACCTTACTCAGCCTTCATATGGTGGATGGGTTTAGTCCTGCCTTGACTTGATATGCAGACTATATTGACTCCCTGTGGGAGTCCTTACACTCTCTGAGAAGTGGATGAGGGGTAGGGTGGGAAGAAGCTGGGGGCTAGTAGGAGGAGGAGGGGAGGGAAGGGCAACTGTTTTTGGTTTGTAAAATTAAAAAAAATAAATAATATCTAAAAGAAAAAAGAAAAGAAAGTAAGTAGTATAAAAAAAGAAAGAATTTGTGTTTCAAGCTCTGAACATATTGAAGCAATTGCAATTCTAACACAGTCTATGGATTTATCTTAATGCCATGATGTCCTCAGCATTTTCATCAGCAATGAAAGGGTCCAAGTGACCACCCAGCTAAATAGTCAGGGCAACAAGCAGCAGGACTTTCCTTCAATGCAAAATTTTTAATCATTATTTATATTGTTCTTTTGACTAAATACAAAAGGAGCGATGAGAGTTGCAACTAAAATTTTCCAATAAAAATTTAAAACAAACTTAAGCAACTTCATTTGACTGTACCACGCATTTTATAATATTGATTAGATGTTTGTCACATTTAAAGAATAATGAAAAGAACTTAAGTACCAAGTCAAAACAATTCAAATATGATACAAGATTTAATATTTTATTTTTTAGAATGGATAATTTTCTCAAACCAAACCACGGAATAGAGGAAGTATAGATTCAGTACATTTGAAGGTTTATCTTATTAAACATAATGTTATCAAAGCTCAAAGCCCAAAGTAGTGTGCTGTAAGTGCTGAGCCAGTGGCTACTTCATAGCTAAAACTAACTCTGTCTATTAAACTGTACAATTTTGAGAAATTCAGAGTATTTTATATTCATGTATTATAGAGAACTATCAGCTTTTCTAGCAGAGTCAACAGATATTTATTATTACCCTTATGTGATAAAATTAGAAAAAGTAAGCCTCAATTTAAGCAAAAGGATAATTTTTCATTCCAATTGTGAAGGCAAATGACAATGTTCAATAGATACCTCTTGGGTATGCGTTTTATAGGATGGTGAGATTATTTCAAGGAATTCATTAAGGGAAAATAGGCCTTGTCACAGGGACAGATGTTCTGAAGATTAACTTATCTGTTTCCTTTTGTTTTCCTGGTGCTGTAGTTAGAAATCAAAATCTTTTATATGAGAGGTAACTATCAATCAGCACATCTATAGTCATCATCTTTATAAATATGAAGTTACTATAATACATAACAAGAACAGAGTGTGAGAAAGTTAGAAAAGAAAAACTTAATTCTTTACAAAAGAGGGTAAGTGATATAATTGGGTGGAAGAATTAGGCTGAGCATACAACATTTATCTAGCATCCATCCCGCAAAAGAAAAAGAAATAAAGAAGAATAAATAAATAGAGCTGGACAGGAATCACAGGACACAAAAGCTATCTCTTAATGTCATGAGGACTTAACCAACAAGAATTAGGAGAAGAAAAGACTCCTCAGGATGTGGTGCCAAGGAGCTAATAGAACACTATCTAACATCCAATCTTAATGATTTAAGTGGTGTTAGGAGGAAATAGCCACCTCTTGAAAGATGGTGTGAAAAGCAGTCATGAGGCTTCAGGTTCAAGGAAGAAAAGGGAGAATACACAAAAGTGTTGGAAGATAGAAAAGCTTTGTTGGTAGGTCCAAAGAGCATCAGGAGACAGTCAGGAGACAGAACTAGAAGAACAGGATTAGTGGTAGTGATGGAGATGACTTGAAAGTCAGTCTTTAGTGACTGACATAAAGCAAGAAGGTGGGCATGATAAGGTAAGTCTTGAGTTTCCCCAAGCAGACATTAGCAATTAGTCTGAGTGTCAGTAGGATCAGAGGGATATTATGATTTTCTTTTGGTGAGGGATGGGAGGCTACGAATGTTTGGTAATTAGGTGTATCCACTGCACTTTTGACCTGAAAATGGTTGTCTTCTAAGACAGATCTTTCTAGGTTAGCAGAAAGGCAGTCTGTTATGGCTCTTGCACTGCTGGCCTGGAGAAAAAGGTTGCTTTTCATATTCGGGATTCCTTCTAGCATACTTAGAGAACTGGAATAAGAGAACCAAAGGTGACTGACAAGGTCAGGGATATCATCTTCGTGACGTTTTATCTGTAATATTAAGTAAGAACCTTGATAAAAGTATCAGGAAGAATAAGGGACCAATAAAGAAGGCTCTGGGGTTAGATCATGTACAGAATACCCAGAATCAGATGAAGTCATCAATAGTGAGAGAGCAGGGTGGAGGGCAGAGGCAGTGGTGCAAGACATAATACAATGAGTACCGTGAACACATTCAAAACAAGAATTATAAACCTTGTTGACATCTATTCCATAAATATAATTTTCTAATCTATAAAAATACAGTAGATAATTGTAGATAGTCCAGAAAACACAACCGATTGTGGTTATATATTGTATAATTAATAAAATCAGCCTAGAATATCAGAGAGAGGAAACAGACTATATTCAAGTGTCACCCTGCCAACTTCTCAGGCCAAACAGGTTAAATGCTACCTTTAAGAATCCTCAGCCTAGCTGGTCTCTTCACCATAATAAACGAATCTCTATTCCTCCTGCCTTAAACATCTTCCCTGCCCAGTTGTTTCACTTGGGTTCAACTCTGCTTCATAATCCTAGAGTTAGGATTAAAGGTGTGAGCTACTACTGTTTGGCTTTTAGGCTTTGAACTCACAGAAATCCACAAAGTGTACTGAGTGATGGTATTAAAGGCTTGGGCCAACAATTTGACATTCCTTGTGATGGGATTAAAAGCATAAGTTTCCACTCTCTGACCTTTATAGCTTGTCTATGGGTGATTCTGTTCTCTGATATTCCAGGCTAATTTTATTAAATACACAATATAGCCCCACACATGTGAGTACACACACACACACATAAAACACACACACGCAGTAAATATTATAACAAAACAGTTTACTTCCATAATCAAGAACTCTTAGTACAATTACAATGTTGACAAAGTATCATTCTTCCAAAGGGACTATAGCCTAAATAACTAGTTACAACTATTGGTATATATTTATAGTTAGGATAATCTGTATAGGACCTTGGGGTAGCCTGGAGAAAGTGCTGCATAGATGAGATGTCCAACCTCTCTGGGGAAGATTAGATGAGCCAAGGAGATCCATGCAGCCATAAAGTAACTGGTCCAACCTGACCATTATTTTCTTTTTTTCTTTTTCTTTTTTTTTTTTTGTAGTCCACATTACATAATTTTTCTACAAAAGAAAAAATCTGTCAAAAGAAGCGTCATTGATATCAGGTAGAGATTCTTAAGGAGCAAACTTTTTAAATTGCTGTAAAATGATAGCAACAAGCAAAACTTAAATGGGAAATTCCTAATGCAAACTGATTAAAATTCTTTATCTTATCTGTTTCTTCTCTTTGATCCTGGTATTTTCCTGGAAACTCTAAAGGGATTGTGACTTTGACAAATACAATGTCTGGTGGTTCTTACTGTGCTGTACTCTGAACAAATAAAGCTTTCTACTCTCCACTGAACCTGTTTTCATTAAGCAATGATTTACTAAGAGTTTTAAAAACTGAAACTGATCCTAGCCATTTAATTCAAAACCACAGTACATTTATTAGAAGCACTGAAAACTGGCATTAATATTGGTAGAAAAGTTCATTTCAAATTTAGATCGTCTTTCTCTTTCCCCATTTTTCATCCTCTTTGCCTTTCTCTTTAGTTTTTTTTCTATTAGAAGGAAAGAAAGATAATGCTTGGGCAATAGCATGGAATAAGTCAAAATTTATCTATTACAATTTAATTTTGTATACCATGCAGGATCTTAAATAGTTTGATTAGAAGTAATAGATTTATCATATTTCTTTTTTTTTGTTTTTTGATGATATTTCTTATAACACAAATATTTTTAATATTTAAATTACATTCAAATGTATTAAATTTATTCAATTTTAAGTTATATTATTTATCATTACCTTTAGAATACTTACTAAGCAAATTTTATTAATTTGAACAGGCTTGCATTTGGGATTTTGAGTTAGGAAAGCATTCCAACACTGAACTGCATGCTTATCTTTTAGCTTTCTTAGTTTGCATTGTGAGAGCAGATCTTACTGAGCTATACAGGCTGGTCTTCAACTCTGCAATGCTGGTAGAGTAAGTTGTGTCACAGGCCTGTTGCACCAAGTCCTCTTCAGAAAATGTTTAAAGTGCGAAATTAAATTACATGTTTGGTATGTGTATCAAGAGTATAGCCTAATGCATTTGAAATGCTAGGAATGGGCACCACCAAAACAAATGAGTGCCACATTGGGCCGTAAAAGACCTAATATAGCTTTGACCATTCACACTAATGGCCTAATTAACAGAAGATGAAAAAGAGGTTTAATCTGCTCAACCTATTTGTGTGGAATCTGTCTTGTAAGTAACTTTACTCTATTTTTTTTTATCATCCTTAAGTTTAGAATACTCATGAAACTAAACATTTTATTATTTTATATTACATTACGATTCTACTGACCAGATGAGAAAAGAAAGAAGAGACCTTCATAATAAGCAGTGTACCAAATTACTTTCTTTTTTTATACAGTAGATGTTACCTTGGCCTGAACAAATATTGGGCCCTTGACAGATAACAAATGAAACCCAACTGAATATGAATGTTTGTTAAAATCTTCTTTTAAAATTAAAAAAATCAATTTATACAAATTGTTTATGTAATTGTTATAGATGTAACCAACTATCAGTTAAATTATTAAATTTATTTGTCAAGACTAACTTCTAAATTTTTATCTATATATGTCATATAATAGCTTCAAATTATTATCATGCAAAGAACCATATGAAATATATTCTAATCTGGAGATCCCACAGTGCTCTGGCCCAGAGCAGACTAAGAGGTGAGCACACCCTATCTCTTAGGCCAAGTGGAGACATTCTCTCCAAAGCCAGGGACACAGACCCAGCTCCACACCCACTAATGGGCATATACCCAAAGGATGCACATCCGTACTCCAAAGGCATTAGCTCAACTATGTTCACAGCAGCATTATTCATATTATCAAGAACCTAGAAACAACCTAGATGTCCCTCAACTGAAGAATGGATTAACAATCTGTGGTACATCTATACAATGAAGTACTACTCAGCAGTAAAAAAGAATGACATCCTAAAGTTTGCAGGAGAATGAATGGATTTGGAGAATATCCTCCTGAATGAGGTATCACAAGTCCAGAAAGATGGACATGGGATATATTCACTCATAAGTGGATTTTAGACAAAAGGCAAAGAATACCCAAGCTGCAAATCACAACCTCTGAACAGCTATGGATCAGAAGGAACTTAAGAGAGACATTCAGAGATTCCACTGGGGTGAGAAAGTAGAGAAAATCTCCTTAGCAAATTGGGATCATAACAGTTAGCAACCAAGGAGAGGAGAGAACAAGTCATGAGATAAGATGATGGTTGAGTGAGAGGAACAACAAAGAGGGAGAAAAACAGAGATGGAGATCTTGATAAAGGAAGCCAATGCAGGGTTAGAAAGAGACTGTGTGCTAGGAAAACTCCTGAGAACCCACAGGATGTCCTTGGAAAAGGCCCCAACGATTAATGAAGGGGATGCCTAAACAGGACTTCCCCTATAATCAAATGAATAACCACCATAAGTGTCATCACAGAACCTACACCCAACAATGAATGGAGATGGAGGCAGAGATCCATGGATTTAGTGCTGTGGGGAGCTCCCCTTACAGCTAGAGAGTGGGGGAGAAGAGTCTGTATGAGCAAGAAGATAGGGAGTATGAGAGGAGTCCAGTATGCCTGGAGCTCTGGAGAGCACACTAAATTGAGAACAGTCCCTAAAGAACTATAGCACAAAAGAGCTAGGCCCTCAAAGGTAGGCAACTGTCAATTAGCATGGGCCGTGTGTAGAACCTTGAGGGGTAGGATCAGACTATTTTCCTGTAAATGGACTGGCACCCTGGAGCACATTCTCTACAGAGGAGTAAGTAACCCAACCTTGATACTGGGATGAGAAAATCAGACCTGCCTGGAGTGGATGTGCTTTGATGAGCTGACCCTTTGGGAAGGAGATTGGGGGGGGGAGGTTGAAGGTAGACTGGAAAGTACTGAGAATAGGGGAGTATGGGTGAGCAGGGGGATAAATGTAAAAAAGTACCTTTTAAATGAATGAATGAATAAATAAATAAAAGAAATATATTCTATCATATGACTGCTGATGACATTCTGTTATACAATCACAGATCAGTACCTTGCTCAGCCACTATCAGAGAAGCTTCCTCCTACAACAGATGGAAACAAATAGAGACCCACAGCCAGATAGTATGCAGAGATCTTAGAACACTCAGTCCTAAACAGAATGTCTTCAACTTAGGGTACTCCACTTAGGGCTCACGGAACCCTGTAGAAAAGGAGGGAGAAAGACTGTAAGGGAGCAAAGGTTGGAGGACATTGAAGAAACAAGGTCCTCTAAATCAACCTGACCAAAGCTCCTATGACTGAGGAGGCAGCACAGACATAGTTTTGCATGCTTTTGTGCCAGTTGAGGCCCTAGAGCTGAAAAAAGAACTAACACATGTCTTCAGAAGCTATTTCCAATTGATAACCACTTGCAAATAAATAGTAAGTTTGCTACAAAGGAATATTACTGGGAAAACAAGCTCATCCTAAGGGTAGGCTGATAGCCCAGCAGTAGACAGTCTACAGAAAACTATCTCAATAAAACCTTTGGAAGTACCTTGTCTCATAATGTCATGTTAGGGCTCTTCTTATTTTTAATTTTACTTATTTTATTTCATCAATATATTTTATTTTCTTCTTTTTTTCAACTGTACAGATCCTTTGCATATATATTACAGCTTCCAGTTTAGTGTTGCTATGGAGTTCCCTAGTGTGAGAATGAGTGGGTCTCTGTTTCTTGTGCCTTCTCTTAGGCTCTTTTCCTTCTGCCTTTTTTTGTCCAAGTTCAATGTATTAGTTTTAGTTTTAATTTATTGTATTTCATTATTATCCCCAAGATGCCAGTTTGCTTTCTAATGAGAAACCAAAAGGGGTGGATGAGGATATGAAAGGAAATTGGAACGAGCTGGGAGGTAAACCGTAATAGAACATGTTATGTGAAGGACAAAACCTATCTTCAATAAAAGGAAAAAGAGAAATATATCCTATTATATGTACAGCATATAAACAACAGAATAGAATGCATAACCCTCCCTGTAGAATCTTTATATTGTGTAGACTTTGTTACAATTCTAATGAAACAAAATGTCAGCTTCTATCTCTTGAATGGTTACTCTTCTCAAAATCCCTATACATCCAGAATATGTGTGCTGTACTAATTAAATGCTTAATTTTAACATGCTGTGTTTAATCACAGCTAAAGACATGATTGAAACATTGGTTCTTCACATATGTGGCACTTACTTTACTGAAGGGGGATTTTCAACATAATTCACTATTTTTTGAAACTTCATACAGTATTGTTTCCCTTTTCACTGGCAAGTTGATTTTAATCCCATCATACTTTAGAATTAGATAATGTTTTGAAACACCAACTATTAGACATCTAAGTGCTTATTTTTTTCTAAAGTGCTATTACTACCAATATGAAAACAAATTCTGAGGATAAAATAGACAAAATCATAAGAAGAGTGAAACTCTCCAAAACACAGGTATTAATTTGTAATTCTTTAGAGATAAATTAGGCTAATTATTTTGTCCTTTATTTTTACCATTTGATCTACAGGCTTTCATTTTCAATTTAATTGCTTCAAACTTGTGTTATCTCCACTTATATTAGATAGTAACATCTAAATTATTACTGTTTTAATAATTACATTTTAAGCAGATACAAAGGAATATCTTTGCTTCAGTTTGCAATAGTACTATATATATGTTGTCTTCCTATAAGTATTTTTGCCAAGACTGAAAGCAAATAAATCATTAAAAAATTTTTTCTACTATAAATTTCCTATCATAACTTGTCAAGCTCACTTAAAACCCAGCTTTTATGTTATGTACCACACATTTCTGTTCATGTATTGAGTCATAAACTGCTTTCTGTTGAAAGTTGGGGTAGAAGAGTGGACATCATAGGGTAGAGTGACCAGATGAGTGTTGTAACAACAGATGAAAAGACTAAAGAGCTTGACCAGTGTGCTCTTAGTGCCTATCTGTGATGGAGCGAGAGGCTCTAGTTGGCTGTTTTCACAAAGGTTGATTGCAGAAAGCAAGAGCATATGACCACAGAGAAATGATAAATGTTTAAGGAGACAGAAATTTTATAATGCTCTATAAATTATATTACATATCCATAAGTTCAACATTAAGTTAATATTTATATACATATATGATTTATGCTTTTATTTTATGTATTAATTAAAAATAAATTCATTTCAAATATGAGTAATAGCTTATTTGTAGAGAATTTCTCTCCCTAACATTCTAGAGCCTATAGTTCCCTCCCTAACACTCCCTTCTCCTAACAAATTCCAAACTCAAAATTAATAGTTTGATGCCTATAATGCCCTATTAGAATTTGTGGGTTTGTAGTTATGCTACTGATATAAAATGGTAATCTATCTAGTAAATGTACCTATGATTTGCTTTCCTGAAACATTATGAACAGAAAAACTACAGGAAAACACTCCTGTACAAAGATAAATTTCTTGCACTATCATCTTCATAGTGGTGTTTTGACTTTCATGGGACAGTGGCATGTGAGTCCAGCCACCTGTGGAGCAGAAAATTCAGTAAGCAGGTTATGCTGTGCCAGTTCTGCTTTTCCTCACCCCTTGAGATTAGTGTACCTCAAGCTGAGGCTGCTGTTTGTTTGCTGTTTTTTAATTTTAGAATTATGGCACACAGCCTAAGCTGCCCTATGACAGACATACATCATGCGAAATATGTAAACTTGTTTGCTTCTAGGAGGACATGTTGAGGATATCTTTTGTGTTGTTTCTTTCTTCCTTTTTTCTGGCTTTGTTTTTTTAATATCATAGTACAATTTATTTTAGCCTCACCTATAAGCTTATGCAATAGAAAGCACACAAAGGTTAAAGCAAGATATTAAAACACACACACACACACACACACACACACACATTTAGAGATGATAATCAATTTTGCCAAGAACTGTCCTTCAGACAGGCCTCATTTTGTGCTGTCTACATTAGCAAGAATTCCAGGGAACTGGCAGCTAGGAATTGTTCTGACAATTATTTTTCTAAGTAAAGCTAGCCTTGATGGAGAGCCAGCTCAGTAGAAAAATACTTGCTTAGCATTCATGAGAGCCTAGTTTTGATTCCCCACACCTAAAAATGTGAAAAGAATTCAATTTTTTTTAAATATATAAGGGAGAAATAAAATAAAAATAATGAAAGAGAATGAAGTTATATATTTTTTTAATTCTCATGTTAACTCTATCACTGAACAGTAGACTATGAGGAGCAAATGAATATCAAACTAACTGGAGAATATTATCAGAATAGTTGATTTCCAGTTATAATCTTGTATGTATTCTAGCTAATGAATTGGAGCAGGAAGCCAGTCACCTCTGAGAAGGTAATCTCACCCAGTTATATTTCACAGAACTATAAAAGAGTATATCACATTGAAAGTCAAAGTCTATAAATGTCAAAGATGGGTTTGCCAGTCTAATGAATTGCACAATATATAAATATATGTGAATAAAAGGAAAGGCAGGAAGTATTCTCTGTTGTCTTTACCTTGTGACGTCTTTGTTTTATAATGACTCCTGAATGTAGGCACAAACCCCAGAAAATAAAGACCACAAGCTCTCAGAATTCCAGACTTCCATGTCTGATGTACTTGACAACATTATGGCCATTGTTGAATAGAAGTTAGATGTGGCAAAGGAGAAGGAAGAGCCCGTGGGGCCAAGAAGCTTAGTAAAGAACTGCAGGAATCCCAGGAATACTGAGAGTGGCACACAGAGGAAGAACACAGGAAAAGGGTTATCTACCAGTAGATGGCCAGCCAGGAAAGCACAGATATAATAACATTACGCTGACTGAGCAAGTCTTATATATTAAGAATAACTATACATATACACAATATGCATGGTATAATAATGAAAATGTGCCAGAAATTTGAAAAGGAGCAAGGAAATATATATATATATATGTATATATATATATATATGTAAGGATTTAGATGGAGGACAGGAAAGCAAATATAATTTAATTATATTATAATACCAACATAAATAAAAAATTAATAACAGAATTATTAAAGTATAATATCATAATAAAAAGAATAAAAAGCTACCTAGTTTATTTTTTACAGAATAGACACTTAATAGCCTAACTAATTCTTAAATAGTACACATAAAATCCAGTGACTAAATTTCACATTTACCTTTTTTTAAAACAGTAAGTAGTACATAGTAATTTTTAGTGAATAATATTAAATTTACTTTTAATAATTATTATTATTATTGGTATATATTAAAGAGATAAGTGAAACAAGCATTTATTCTTACAAATCCCTGTTTTAAACAACTAAATTTAGCATTGTCTTTATAGCCTTATTTAGGAAATTTCCCATAAACTTGTTAGTAATAACTAATTTTGATGTATTTAAACTTATGTATTACATCTGACATTAATATATTTTGATGATACAAATTTTTAATTATTAATTGACCCAACAATTTGAGCATTTAACATAAATGCTTATTTTAAGATAATCAGTTTTTAAAATTTTTCTGTTCCTTTTTATATTTGTGACCTTATTTTTATCATATCCTACTTTTTCTGGATTGTTTTAATAGTGATATGAAATTGTTCAATTTGAACATAACTATTTTAATTTACATTTACATCTAGCTTATACACAAACCTATTTAGAAACAAATCAGCTAACATTTTCAAATCATAAAATGCAAAACTAAACAATATAAAACCACAAAATGAGTTGAGGACTGATTTCTCAGCGCATGGAATGACTGCATGCAAAGTAAACCTGGAACCTGCTGCCATACAAAACAGCCTTTGTTTCCGAATCCCACAAGTACATTACCCTCAAAAAAAGTAAGTAACAAGATAATAGAGGTGGTCTAAGTAGTTAACTTATTATCACAGAAGAGAGAGCAAGAGAACCAGAGAGGAAAAGAGAGAGAGAGAGAGAGAGAGAGAGAGAGAGAGAGAGAGAGAGAGAGAGAGAGAGAGAGAGAGACATAGACAGAGAGAGAGAGAATTACCATTAGGTGCTCCTGTGAATCTTCCTATTACTTCTGATGACTTTATGAAGCAGATTTTTTAATCTTCCAATATCATATTTTTGTTTTAAAACCAGGATCGGATGTTTTCCCCCAAACGGCTGGTATAGAATGGGGAGTGGCGGTAGGGTGCCCTCAATTAGGTGATTAAACGCAGGATCTGCACTGTGTCAAACCCCTTTTTGCTGCTTCACATTTTCTAAAAATGGAAAAGGTGAAGCTTTCACACGTCGTGGCTCCAAATAAACAGCGCGCCCAGCACATAGCTCGTGATACCAGCAAAAACATTTTTTCACACATCAGGAAATTCTTCTGCTGGCTGGTCCCTTCCATCCTAATAGGACATTTCTCCATATTAATGTGAAATTCAGTGTAGGGACCCTGAAAATTGTGCATCCCTCAGGCTATGTATGTCCCAAAGAAGCATTAGCCATGTGCAGCCTTAAGGGACTTCTCTACAGAATTTACCAGAGTAACATATAGTTTACTTGCCAGAGAAAGAGAAAAGAGAACTGGGTCAATGGTGATTGCTAAAAGTTAAAATTATTTTAACTTTCTGTTTTTTACTTTCCCATTTTATAGAGAGAAGCACTGTGTTTAAAAACTTAAGCCTTGATAATATGATGGTTTCCCATGAAGTTGTAGATCAGTGGCTGCATTAGATACATCATCCAGCCATCATGATTAGACTGACAGGCTAGTGGGGATTTTTGTTTATTTTTAACCTTTTAGTTTTAACTCCTAAGTGATGTACATATTTTTTACCTAAAGAATACTGGTTTTTTTTTTCAGTTTGAAATCTGAAAATTAAATGCATTCTACTGGTTTAATCGGAGCTCTTGTTTGTCTTGCTGTGCTCTTTCTATTCTAACATCTGCAACACACTTCACATTCACTGTACATCACTACCCCTTGTCTCAACGCATTTCATCAGTTATTATGGTTGCTGAGTTGCCAATAAATTATTTAGCTGAAATAACTGTTCTCTGGTGGATAGCATTCTCAGGATGAACTCCTTGAAATACAACCACCCAGAAAATCATTCATTACAAAATTAAATTGAACACATCATATTTCTAAATAAGATTTGAAAAAAAAATGACCTTAAGAAAATAAATTTGTTTCTTAAATTTCAAACAATGAAGAAATACTAGTAACAGTTTTATTCTGCAAAAGAAACTGAATGAATGGTTAGATAAATGTGTCATTTTTCAAAGGAAGTCTGACATAACGTACATTTTAGGTTATAACAGAGCCTCTGTTTCCTTCTTCATTGAAATGAATAAGCAATAACCATTTCTTAAGACATTTAGCATAAAATTACCACTCTGAATATGTCAAATGAAAACATATGCATTTGAAGATTAAGTACGTATTTTTCTTATTTGATGCCATGATTTTCTGAGGTTCTAAACATTAATATTAAATTGATAATTATAAATTTAGTTAGTAACTATTTGAAATCCTGTTTAAAAATGGAGATTACTTAGAAAACAAAGCTGCTTTTTAAAGTTTTAATTTTTTTATAACTTATGTTTATGCTTCACTTGTTTGAAAGAACTTTTGCTGTTACCTACCATGAGGCGTATAAGAAATAAATTATGGACCATAAGAACCCATTTTGAAAATATAGCATTTTAACCTGATCACAGACAAATGAAAAGAAATAAACCACACTATTCTGAAACTATTCCCCTTACTACTATACCACATAGGAGGTGTTTCTCTGCTTCACATCTTTCCATGTTGTATAATCTTGGCATTCACATACTTTTATTTCTTTTGGGGTTTAGTTTTTATAATAAAGATATAATGTATTAGACAGTTAAAACATTAGATCCGGCTTCATTTAAATGTACTTGCTCTTTTCAGTGATTTTATACTCTCAGCCTTTCCCTCTCATTCATGATTGTCCCCTAATAGCTGTATAAAGACTGGTATTCGCCTTCCTTGTATTCTGGTGGAGCCACTTTCTCCTGGAGTTTTCTCAGTTCTCTGTCCTTTATTTCACATAGCATCTCTTCAGACCGAAGTATTAGTGCAAGAAGATTCTTGCTTGAGCATCAGGAAGAGTTTCTCTCATCCTCTTGCTTCTCCTGGCTCCTCTTGCTGTGAGGAGAATTTGGACTTTTTTTTTTTTTCGTCTTCATTATCTTTTTATTTATTTTTAGAAAATAAAGTCCTTTTTTCCCCATGTATCCCCTTGCTCTACCTCTCTTCTCCCCCCAATCCCTCCCTGTCTGCTTACAACCTCCCTCCAACCCATTCCCCCATCCCCTTCCAGCAAAGGGTAAGAAGTCCCAAGGTGGTCAATTCACCATCACACCAGGCAGGTCCGATTTCCTCATCATAATGTTATGACTGGGTTAGGTGTTGTGTGTTTCTGCTATGCTTGCATTGCTTCATTTTCTTCCTTTGTCTCAGATCTTGTCTTTATCTTTCATCTTTGAGTGCTTGATTATAGAATGTTTCCCGGCACAGAGGTCTGACTTAATTCTGACTGAGGATCTTTGACTTTCTTGTTCTTAGACAGTTGTAGCCTTTTCTGTATTTGGGAAGTTTTCTGTTAGTATTTCTTTGAATGAGATTTCTAGCTTATTAGCAATTTCAGAGTCCTTTGGCTACAATACCTGCTGACAATGCCGCTCCAAATTCCGGGTGAGTTTCTTTGTTACTCCTCATCTATTTATCTCTCTTCTCTTCTAGCTGTGTATTTTCAAATATCCACTTTCTAAGATCACATATTGACTCTTCTTTGTGATCTATTCTACTATTGTCATACCCCACACTAGTGTTCACCTCAAAGGTTTGCTTTTGCATTTTAAAGGTTGTTTAATTGTGGTATTCTTCTGTTCTTAATGTACTTCATGAAGGCATTAAGCTTATTTAAAGCAATTGTTTCAATTTCTTTCACACGTCTTGCTTAGTATCTGGCCAACAAGTACCAAAATATCTTGGCTAAAGTTTTCTAAAACCCCTTAATGTGTGTGAATAAATTATAGAAGGTGTTTTAGTCCAGTGTTTGTTTTTGTGGGATGTCCTTTTGTACACAGTGAATGTGGGTTTTCCTTATTGGTTGACAATCAAGCAGTTTTGGCCTATGGCAAAGCAAGATAAGGTTGGGCAGTAGAACTGAACTGAGGAAGAAGGGCAGGATATGAGGCAGACACAGGCCACCATCCCAAGGAAGTAGATGCCAGACATTCAGTAAGCCATAGGCCACAGGATGATAAATAGATCAATTGAAATGGGTTAAGTCAAGTGCCAGAACTAGTTAGTAATAAGTCTGAGCCATTGGCCAAGCACTTATAATTAATGTAAGCTTCTAAATGGTATTTGGGAGGTGACTGCCATGTATAATAGGGCCATCAGCAAGTAAAGTTCCTCCACTTATAATTTGTGCTTGTCCTAGGAATTTTATGTGGGATTTGAACATATAGTCATTTTAGTCTTTGATCTGGATGACATCTCCACCCAGATCTGCTTATTATGTGCTGACTCAGCTTTGAGAGCAGAGAGTGACCAAATTCCTTTTTATCCCTTATCCACACTTCTTTATTCATCATGAACACATAAAATACCTATAAGGTGAACACATCCTCCCCAGCCTCTTCTTTGGAAACTAGTAGAGGCCCAGATTCCTCTTTGGAAATTACTGCTGTGTCTATGCAAACACACTCAGAATGCTCTACTATAAATACAGTACATGAAGAATTTCTCACATTAGCAAGAAAACTTAAGATAAAATCAATTAAAATATTCATTACAATATATCAAGAGATAAACACTATACTAAGATGAGACTGAAGAAATAAATATACAGTGTAGGCAAGAAAGATTTTTGCATTTATTAGCATATTTTAGAATAATGTGTTATATTTGGATTTATTTTCTTTATAGTCATGCTAATTTGCAATCATTTCTAGGTAGCTAGTTATGATAAAATTTATTCTTCTCTAAGCATTATAGTAATCATAAAACAAAAATTTAGAAACAACAAATCCAAATACTCAGCTAGGAATTTAAACACATTGCGAGAATAAATCCTGAACCATAGGAAATACTATTAGGCAAGAAGAAAAAGAAATGAGCTACAATAAAGCTAGAAAATAAGTCTAAAAACACTTCAGTAAGAACTTATCTTACTTATCTAAGATAACAACTTATCTAAGCATAATTATCTTTAAAAAGTTACAGTAGATTAAATTTCCCAGTTAAAAACATATAGTGCTGAAAGTATAAAATCAACAACAAACAAGTGTGGTTGATAACAAGACATTTATTCCACCCCTAAGAGTCTTCTCTGCACTCATTAGCTGGGTGACTTTAGTGTTTTCACCAGTAAAATGAATATCACAGTACTGCCTATCTGATAGAATTAAATGGATTACTACTTGTATAACATAGTGACTGTCAAATAGCTATGGATTATAGATCATTACTTCAATATTACCTTCCTCAGTACCATGGGCTTTACTTATTTTTAATATAATCAAGGGAATTTTCTATTTGAAGAAAAATAAAATGATTTTGATGATTTTATAGAAAGAGAAAATCAGATTAATCACATTTAAACTCATTTTAAGCTTTTGGTTTGTTTAAGTGTGAAAATATTTCTCTTCCCATATTATTTTAACTTGTGTCAAGTTGACAAGACACATAATAGGTTGAAACTAAACTAGTTGTGTACTTTTTGTCTATAATACTCTTTATCAAAGCCATTAATCAATAAGAGAATTCAACTTCTTCTGCAAATATGCAATTCACTGAAGTTTGTTTGCTAAAGTGAGCTCATGTTTTCTTTAGCAAACCTCCTAGCCTGTGTGTTCTTTTGGCACTAACCACTGTACAATGATGCATTGCCAAAGACAGACAGAACACCTTCCTCTAAATCAGAGTGAAAGTACTATCCCCTTCTTATAAAGAAAACAGTTTTGTGATAAAGAGAAATTGTATCAGTTGCTGAGCAGACATTTATAAGAGGGCATATAAAGCATATGAATAATAAATAAATAATTTAGAAATGAATAGAATCTTGCAGAATTTAATTAAATAATAAATAAAAATAAAAACCTTATTTTTCAAGCTAAGCACAATCCCCTTTATACAATGAACTGCAGGCCTCTAAACAAATGGAGAAATTACTTTTTGATTATATTCCTTCATGAACCTTATGGACAGATGTGAGCCTTAGTCACGCATCATGGTTGATTATCATCATTTCCGTTTATGCAACACAGACTAAGGATTTTATTTTTTAATTTAACATTTAATTTCTTTGGTATTATAGTAGACAAAAAGCAATATCCCATGATTTTTCTTTGTTATAGCACATCTGCACAATAAAAATATTTATGTCAAATATGCTATGTCAAAAATATTTACAATGTGACTTTACAGCCATGTATGGCTGTTTATTCTCCCTTAGAAAGTAATCCATTTTTGTTTTAAAAGGCAATGTTTTAAAGCTTCTTACTATATTTTGTTTTTTGAGGTGTTATGGTAAGTGGAAAAATCAACACCTTGTGAAAATATGTAAATAAAAATAGAACCATAGTTTACCATCATGAAAATCAAACATATATTCATAGCACCATGAGCTAAAGATTTTTTAAATTGAAAGACAATAAAAACCTTTCAAATATCACTGAGTGATAGCAGTCTGAATTTAGGGTGGTTTCTCAGAAAAGCGTGTGTTATAGAATGACAGAAATCAGCTTGCTTTCCAACCAAATCATTTTCACTAGTACAGGAGCTGGTAAATAGGAATGATTAACAGCAGATTACTCAAATTTTCTAAGCCCACAGTTGACAGTGGTCATGGATATAAAGTTAATGTTGAATTGACTGCAGAATCCTGTACTAATCTGCTAGCTATAATGAAGGAAAAAAGAAGTTACAGAACAAAGAGACAAGAACGTATGTTTGAAACAAGGAAATGATGCTTCTAGCTGACAGAAAAAAAACCAACAATTTGTGTGTGTGTGAGCGCACACACACATGAAGTATGTAAATATTTACATATGCACACACACATATATATATATATATATAATTACTTTAGAAATCTTTTATCAGATGAAAATTATGTGTAAGCATCGGATTCCTTGACGCTGTGAACATCCCATCATAGCTGTGGTGATATAAAATCTGGTCCTCATGATACTGCAGCAAGCCTTAGCCATTAAGCCATACATCTAAACACAATAATTCTTTTTGTAAAATTTTCTATTAAAAAAGGGAATTTATCATAAGATGTATAGTTAAATCTTTTACTCAAATATTTACTTGAGTATAAATTTCTACATTATGAAAATTTATGAGTATTTTAAATAACAAACTTTTGAGCAGAATAGTAGTATAAGTAGGCACACTGATTTAAGTTTTTGTGTGACATCAATATTTTACTCATATTGAAAACAGTTTCATAAATTATATTCTAAAATATATAAAATTCCTACACTATATTTCTCACTTTAGTAAAATTGGCAATATTTCAAGTAAGCAAAAATTGTATGTGAATGTCAAGAGAGTTTTCAAAGTAAATATCTAAAATAGTTTTTTTCCCTAAACCACTCTACATATTCACAAACAGTAAAAAATGCAATTAATTTTAATTGGAATGATCTGGAAATACTTCAGTCAGAAGTGGCTAAAAAGAAAAAAAAAGGAGACAGAAAAACAAGGGTGGAGAAGAGAAAGCAGTAATAAAATATTTTTGAAACTTCCATATATAACAAGAATTATACTAGGATCCTTTATACAGAGTCAAATTAGCATCAGTGATGTGCAATTCATAACAGAAAGAAAGAGAGCATGTAAAGTATTCTTGATCCTCACATATTAGATAGTTCTGAGACCCTTTAAATAAATTACCAATAATATTACTATAGTCATAAAGATATATGCATTTAATTTCTCAAAGTATCATTAATTTAAATGAGCTTCAGCTTTATAAATTTTACCATTTCTAGCTCACAGAAAAAAATGTGGCATTTAGTCACACATTTCAAGGCTAAAAGCATGCAAATGGAAGAAACTTCAATAAAGTACTGCAGCTAGCGAAATGTTCTGTTTGATGAATGGACAAACCTTGAAATGGTTTGCCTTTTTATTTTGGAGTTTTAGCATGAGATAAAATGCAAACTAGAATTAATGACACTATACATGCACTTACCAGAAAATAAATAAGACACAAAGATAATTATTGCATTTGCTAATGTTTTAAGATGATAGTTGATTTATTACTGCTTTGAGTTTATGAATTAAATGTTTGTAGAAGCTTCATTTATCTTTAAATAGTCTGTTTTTATTAGCTGGCATATAATTCTATTTGTGGTTATAAAAGTATTTTAAACTATAAAGGAGTAAGAGAGCAAGTATAATCATTGGAAATATTAATCATAGAAGCTTATCTTGGTGAATAGGGCTGAAATATAAGAGGCTGGTTAATTTTTATTCACAGCATATGTGAAAAAAAATCTAGTGTTCTCACCTTTACAGTTTGAAAATTTGATTTGTACCACCATGAAGGAGTTTGTTATGTATAAATAAGCATTAACAACATGTCCTAGAGAAGTTTCAGATGCAAAATAAATGTTCAGAAATTGTAAGAAAGAAAGGAGAAGAGAGAAAGATAAATGTGTTTTGAATGATGAATGTTCCCCATAGGCTCAAGTGTTTGAGCACTTGGTTCCCAGTAGGAGGCACTGTTTGGGAAAGCTATGTAACCTTTAGTTAGGTGGGCTTTGAGGTGGTACAGCTTGTCCCCATTGCTTCTTCTCTTCCTCTGCTTTTTCTGTGTGGGTGAAAATAATCATCCTGATTCCTGGATTTCTGAATGACTGGCCGAGCCTAGGCTCCTGTTACCATGCCTCCCCGACTGTGACAGACTCTATTCCCACACAATCTATACGCCTCTCAAACCCTTTCTTCGTTTAGTTTCTTTCTGTCTGGGTGCTGTATCATGGCAAGAGAAAAGGAACTGGTATATTAATCTGGGGGACAAAAAGTTGATATAGGGGATATAACACAAAAGACAAAATGGAACAGGCAGAGAGAACATACAAAATAGAGTAAAAATTCGAGGTTAATAGCTGTGAACAATTCACAGATGCCTCAGTCAAGTTTAAATCATATCACTAGGAAAAGTAGCATGCAACCCCTCCTGCCCCTTCCAGTCACTCTCTCTTATCCCCATCTCCTTATCTCTTCCGCAGCAGGGGCAGGAGGTCCCAAGGTCCTAAAGTAGCTTAGTTCAGCATCTGCTCCAGGCAAATCCACTTTCCTCATTCCAACATAAAGACTGGGTCAGGTGTTCCTCTGGAGGAAATGGGCTCCAAGGTGACAGTTCAAGGTGCCTCACATCCCAAGCTGTTCAGTGGCTGTGGTTTGCAGCTTGTGTATGCTTTGCTTTTTGTTTAAGACCACTAATGAGTGAGTACATCCCCTGCTTATCTTTCTGGGTTTGTGATACCTTTCTCAGGAGGATATTCTCCATATCTATCCATTTGCCTGAAAATTTTAGAATATCATTTTTTCTTACTGCTGAGTAGTACTCCATTGTGTAGATGCACCACAGTTTGTTAATCCATTCCTCAGTTGAGGGGCATCTAGGTTGTTTCCAGGTTCTTGCTATTACAAATAATGCTATGAACATAGTTGAACTAATGCTTTTGGGGTGCAAATGTGCATCTTTAGGGTGTAAGTCCCATAGTGGTATTGATGGATCCTTGAGGAGATTGATTCCCAGTTTTCTGAGAAACCGCCATACTGTATTCCAAAGTTGCTGAACAATGGAGGAGTATCCCCCTCACTCTGCATCCTCTCCAGCATAGGCTGTCATCTGTGTTTTTCATCTTATCCATTTTGACAAGTGTAAGGTGGTATCTCAAAGTTGTTTTGATTTGCATTTCTCTGACAGCTAAAGATATTGAACACTTTCATGTGCCTTTCAGCCATTTTTAATTCTTCTGCTGAGAATTCCCTTTTTAGTTCTGAACCGCACTTTTTAATTGGGTTATTAAGGGTTTTGTGCTCTAGTTTCTTGAGTTCTCTATATGTTTTAGAGATCAATCTTACATCACTTGTAGGGTTGGTAAAAGTCTTTTCCCATTCTGTAGGCTGTGGCTTCGTCTTATTGACTGTGTCCTTGGCCTTACAGAAGCTTCTCAGTTTCCGGAGGTTCCACTTATTGATTTTTGTTCTTAGTGTCTGTGATACTGGTGTTATATTTAGAAAGGAGTCACCTGTGCCAGTGGGTTGGAGAGTATTTCCCACTTTTTTTAATAAAAGGTTTTAGTTTAAAAAGTTTTAAAGGAAATTCTAATCAGATAATAAATTTGATGGTAGCACAATGGATACTTCTACGAAACTAGATGACATATATAGTATTGTAATAGGGTCAGGAACAAAAAAAAATGGCAAATTATACATTAGGCCAAAGTTCTGTCTCAAAAACTCCTGTAGAAAAAGTTAAAACTTTAAAAAACTGTGATATGAAACACATTTTAGTTAAAAAAATAGTATAATTTCTCTCTAATTGGGTTATGTTATCTGCTTGCTCTTTTATTTGTATGTAGAAGTCAAACATTTATGGTCTTGAAGAAAATTTTATAATTCCCTGTATTGATGTATTTTTCTAAAAAATTATGATTTCTTACTATTGGATTAATAAATGAATCTCATCACATGATTATTTCAGTAACATTCACTGAGGGCCAATACTAAAGGTCTAAAAGATGTCTGATACACTGACCCTAATGCCTTAAAAAAAGGAAGCATTCATGGAGTCTAACTGAAGTAAAATAAGAGAAAAGAAGTTATATTCAATGTATTTTAATACATCACTGTTTCATAAATCTAGGGTTAATATAATACATATTTAATGCCATAGATATATATCTCATTGCTTATTTTGATAGTTGTATAAAAATAAATCTAATTGATTCCTGAATAGTATTAACTTAATTTAAGTAGTTTTCATAAACATTATATATTAGAGTTATAAAGTAAGAATGACATAAATCTCCCATCTGAAGGACAGAATATTGTAATATTGTAAGTGTATCATGGAACAAGAGATATGTCTAATATTAAATATTTGAAAATATTTAAAAACATCTCACAATGGCATGTTTTGTGAATACAAATTATATACACCTAAGTAACAAGACATATGAGTTTTCAAAGAAAATCAAGGCTTAGGTAAGTATGATAATGAAATCTTTGAAATATAAGTAAGAGCTTGTGAGAAAAAATTGGATGTTTTCTCTGTTTTGGTATTGAAACAATATTTATCATGTGTTTTGTTTTCCCATTATTACATGAAACTCATGTGACATGGTTACATTATCTTTTGCCTGTTTTCTCTCCTGTGGTTTAAGTGGTATGATAATAGTAACATGGATAATTTTTGCATGCTTAAATGGCTAGATGATGTTACTGTTTTGGAGTGCAGTGTAATTTTTTTCACTCCAATTTATGCAAGAATCTTACGCTAAAAATTGTAATAGTACTTTGGGTATAATCTGAGATAAGAAAAGTTTTGAGATTTGTTAGATCCTGAGATGAAGTTGTGTAAATATAGGTCATGCCCTGCCTATATATCCTTTTTATTCACATCTGAGGCTAGTTAGCTCAGGCATCTAAGATGTGAACCAGTCATTTTATGCCATGGGAAGAAAAGGCAGCTGCATACACTGTTGCATTTGAAGATCAAAGGCCTTACCTCAGCTTTTCTTTTCTTTTTCCTCATTTTTGAAAGCCATGACCTCTGCAGAAAATTATGGAATAGAATTTCAACTAGTCAAAATTTGTACCAGATATAATTCCTTTTGCAAACAATGAATTGAATTTATGAATAATCTCTGAATCCTATTTTGTAGTCATTCAACATGGGGCTCAAAAAGGCACCAAAATATCAGGGTATGAAAAAAAAAATGTATCTAAAATGGTGAAGGAATTTAGCCGGAGTATTTGGGAAAAAAAATTGGCTTCCCTCCAAATGTCTTTTGGATTAAAACAAGGCTTAATATTTTCTAACAGAAACTCTTTACCCTAGATAAAGTCTTTTCTGTTTCTGCTTCCAACCTGAGCTCACAATTTCATAATAAAAATTGAAAACAAGACTCAGATGACTGTTGTTTTACATTTGCTTAAACTTCGAGTTACATTTTCATAGTTTCATAGGCTCAGTGCATTGAATGGTTTCTTTATTGCCAGCAATTTGTGGTGTTGCACTTTTCTAAATAAGCATTGTTCATATAGCAGAAGAATCAGATTTCCATGTAAGAGTTGATGTCATTGTGTATGGACCGGCTGTCCACAGGTGCCTGGAAGCCACAAAGCAAATGAAGGAAAGCAGCCAAGGTTAAAGTTTCACAGGTCCAGATGTTGCTGTTGCTGCTGTTTGTAAAATCTCAGACCTTGGCATTTTAGTGTCACAGCTGAGAAGTAACCAGAGAAAGTGATGTCTGTGTGGCATGTACATGCCTCCTTGGCTGTAAGAAAAGGAGAAGAGAAAGCAAGAAAATTCTACCTTGCCTGAATAAAATAGATACACTTGACTGGAAATGATACATATCCCTATTACTAAAGAAATATTCTGGTACATTGAGAAAATATAATTTATATAGATAAATATTCAGAACTCAAAGAATAGATGTTCGTATTCCTTGTAGTTGCTTTTCAGACTATTCACCATTCATGACATTTGGGATTGTTGATCTTTATGTCATTACCTTATTACATTATTTTCTTTAATAAGATTCCTCAAAGGATTCAGACACTGCTTAGGTCATTGAAGTATGCAATATGTTAATATCAAGTAACTCATAGCATATGCTCTTATTAGGATATTACAAGTACACCCAGAAGTCCATTTCCAGTAACTCATTTCCAGAAAGAATGACATCACATAAGTTGTAGACAAAAGTATAAGGCGCATGAATGAAAATACCTATGACTTATTTTTCATTGCAGTATAATCTACCGTTTATTGTTTATATTATTGACCACCACATGGAAAGAAGTTGTATTATTGGGATTCCCTAATCTAGTGGTACATAGAAATCTGAGAATCCACACTAATTAAAGACTTTCAGTATCTAACATCAGCAAATGGATTTTAGTCCACAGGCCAAATAATAAGTTTTCCCTCAAAATAAGAACTGACATTATAAGAGAAAATTAAAACAATTATCTAAATATGAAGAATATAATTTCTGTTTTCTAGTCACAACTCAGTATAGTACTTAACAACCTATAAGGATAGGAGATATCCCATGTGTCTATGTGTGTATACATATAAATTTGTGCTCAGAGAAAGAAGAAAATAATTATACACTAATTTTTAATTAATCAGCAAATACTAATGCATCTTGAATGTAGTGAGCATTGAGTAATTTAAATATACCATAGGGTATAAACAGTGGTCTAAACTCTAGTTATGTTATGCATATCATAATTGTTTAGGGCCAAAAAGTCACTGTATAATTTAACTAATATACATAAAATAATTCAATCTTGGTTTATTAAATCTATGAGTCAAGGTAAATTTGGTTTCTTGAAAAAGATTTCATTTGATTTAGGAAGTTATTTAACATACTGTATTTATCTTTATCAATAGTATCTTTTGAGATTAGAAAGTTGCTCTTTAAAGAATGATCCCAATGAAAAGTTAAAATAAACACATAAAACAAGGCACTATACTCCTCATTTAGAAATTTTAGGAAAGTTAAAAAGTTATAAACCTCAAATTTTTCAAGTTGAATCCTTCATAAGCCCTAAATGATGCTTTAAATTTAAAATTCCCCTAACAATCTCCAATATGATGCTTATAATATTCTCTAGACCATGGCACATGCAATACTGGGAGGATTGGGAGGATGCCCCCTATTAGAAAATATTCCCTTTCAATAATGTCTGAACTTTAAAAAAAACCAAGAAAACAAAAAACTGCATTTAAAATTTCACAGAACATAACTCCAAGTCTTATGGGCATAAATCTCAGTTCCAGAGAGAAATTATTTCAAACTGATAAGACATTGAGGTGAGGTGATAGAAGGTTCTTGCTTCTTCCTGGCTTCTTACAAAAAAAAAAAAAAAAAAAAAAAAAAAAAAAGAGTTACTAAATTTCAAACATTCTTGCCTGTCCCAATATGCCAGTGCTCCACAGAAAATGAAGATGAATAAAGTACAGTGTGCAGACCAGAAATCCAGAAGGTAATCTGGAAAGTGTGCTTTTCTTAAATGTTTTCAAGAAGGAAAATTTCAAAGGCAGATTGTCTATGAGCAGTGACATTTCTTCTTTTTGGTTTTCATTTTGAGACTTTCATTCAAGACATATGCCATAAATACAGTCATTAAGTATCTGCTTTAATTTACATGAATTCTAGGGAGTGGGGCATTCGCAAAGCTACTTCTGTTGTTGTTATTATTAACAGAACCAACTTTTTAATTTCCCCAAGTGCATGTTGCTTCACTACCATAATTTCAAACTCAGATCATGAAGAGAACGTGACTAGATGCAGATCTTTGTCTGTATTAACTAACAGAAGTTGGAATATAACTGTGGTCCCCACTGCTCTGGGAATGACTTTTCTATGTAGTGCTCTTCTCAAAACGTACCAAATTTTAGAAGCAATCATTTCAAAAGCTACTCTGAAATCATTAACACTTTAAGTATGCAGGGTTCAAAATTATGATACTTTATACTAGGAAGCATTTGGGATAAAATTTTTCATATGATGCTACTGTACACATTTTTACATTAATGCACTGTTAACAGATTTTGCAATGGTTTCAATTTAAGTAAGTGTTCTCAAGCCCTTTCAAAATTGACTACAAAGAAACTCAATTATATCCATTTATGTGAGGTTGTATGGATATAATAAACTTTCTAGAAACCTATATTTAAACCATTTAATCAGTGATAGAAGAACACAAATATTGAGTGAATCAGATAAAAATATACATTGTATTAAAAGTTTAAAATAAAGTAATACATGGTAGTGATTTTTTTACTGAAAGAATTTTTAAATGAAAATTTAAAATGCAAATCAAAATAACTTTAAGATACCACCTGACACCTGTTAGATTGGTTAAGATAAAAAGACACAGAGGTCAGCCTATGCTGGAGAGGATGCTGAGCAAGTGGAACACTCCTCCATTGTTGGTGGGAGTGCAAACTGGTTCAGCCACTTTGGAATGCAGTATGGCGGTTTCTCAGAAAATTGAGAATCAAGCTCTCCAAGGACCTAGCAATACCACTGAGTGTATACCCTAAAGATGCACAATCACACTGCAAAGGCATTAGCTCAACTATGTTCATAGCAGCGTCATTTGTAATAGCAAGAACCTGGAAACAACCTAGATGTCCCTCAACTGAAGAATAGATTAAAAAACTATGGTACATCTTTACAATGGAGTACTACTCAGCAGTAAGAAAAAATGGTATCCTAAAATTTGCAGGCAAATGGATAGATATGGAGAATATCCTCCTGAGCGAGGTATCACAAACTCAGAAAGATAAGCAGGGGATGTACTCACTCATTAGTGGACTCTAAACAAACAAACAAACAAGAAAAAAGCAAAGCATGCCCAAGCTGCAAACCACAATCACTGAACAGCTTGGATCAGAAATACCCTGGATTGACTCCTTGAATCCCACTCCCCCTAGAGGAACACCTGACTCATCTTAAGGGAGTGGGGAGAAAACTGGATCTGCCAGGAGTGGAGACTGAACTAAGCAATATTGGGACAGTGGGAACATGGGACTGCCTGCTGCCTGCCCAGGGAGGGGATGGGGAGTTGTGGAGAAGAAAGAATGACTTGATGTGGTGGGAGAGGAAAGGGACCTTGAATAAGGATATACAAGGATAGAAAATTTGACTTCTTTGTTCATAATAATAATAATAATAATAATAATGACAAAAAGGAAAGAATAAAATGTATGTGAAAAAAAGAGTATACATTTGCTGTGACCTAGTGTCCACTTAGAGTTCTAGAGCAGTGCAAAAGCCCATGTGTAGATAAAAATGCCTTAGCTCCTGTAAAAAAAAAAAAAAAAAAAAAAAGCAGAATAACAGTCTCTGAAACTTCAAAAATATTAGTAGTAGGAAGTATATATATCATATTTAATGTAATAAATATTTTCTATTAATTGCATTTTCATATTTCCTTACTGACAAAGATTCATTCTAAAAATTTTCATTTCTTTGACACTCAAGCTAATAAGCCTATAAAACAAATATTTTCACATTTATGCATCGATATTAAGAAGGCCGTTCTATTTTTATAGTAAGTAACATAAGTTTTCTATCTTCTCCTTGAACTTCAACATGCCTTTGACTAATACAAATTTATTTTTTGCTAAATTTTTACTACTACAATGGCAAATGTAGACCATGATTACATAAGATATCAATTCATTAGCTCTAGCAAAAAAATTACTTTATTGACATCTGTGTATTTTGAGAAATGGAGAGAAAAAGAGAGATATTGTAGCTATTATACTTTTTATTATCAAATCATGTGCACACAATACCATCAATAATTTTTTGAAAAGACATTAACATATTTTGTGGAAATACAACTGTGATGGACACATTTGGATGATTAGTATTTTTGAACTATGCAGACATTCATGGAAGCTAAGACATAATGGTTGGCAGTAAGAATTCATATAAAACAAATTAATGGATATTTGATTTCCTATTATTTATTTACTGGCATTCCAAACATTATAAATAATCTTAAAGTATTCCTATATAAATCAAATATTGTAGACTATGTAATTGTTTCTTAGACCTCAGATTTATATTTTAAAAGAATTATTTTTAATAATTTATTTTATAAAACAAGTATCTTAATTTGTAGTAATAAAAATATTGAAATATTTTAAATCACTCTCTTCTTATTAAATATCGACTTATGTGAATCTATCCAGCTATATAGATACATAGACAACACAAATGTAGAACTCAACTCCTGAATGTAGTCTCTGGTTGCGTATCATAATGGACAGCACAGGTCAATGAGACAGCTTAGGTTCAGAAGCTTATGATCTTCATTTTGCTATTGAGGTATCATCTTCCTAAACACCATAGTTAGAGGAATATAAGCAGGCAACTGTCACATTTAAATATCACAATGTCTATAGAAACAAATCCTATATGAGTGCAATTAAGGGGAAACTTTTCAAAACAGAGAGGGTAATTAAGTAGAAAATGTGTGGTTAAATTCACACAAAAAAATGCTGGATGGAAAGATCCCTTTGCACACAGAAGAACACCAAATATGAAAGGAAAGGGGACGGGTAGAAACTCAGCATAGGCAAAAATTACCATATTTGCTGAATAGAAGGCCAGTTTGGCTCTGGAAAACTTTCTTTTCTTCCTCCAAAAGAGAATGGCTACAAGCCAATAGATACAGACCTAAAATAGAGCATATACCATGGTAACCATAGTAATGAGTGGATGGAACTAAAAAAGCTGGCCTTGGGTGAGCAGATGTTCAGTCAAAGCAAGAGTGAAAACATGAACTATAATTCACAGCCTCCATTTCCCCCCATACAGTAAGACAGTGTTCTGAGAGCCTGTGGGAGACATGCATCTAAGGAAGAGGAGGAGCCAGAATGCCAGACTACATATCAGAGACACAGGAACCTGGTCCCTAAGCAGGTTCATGAAGAGGTAATTACATTTGACACAAGTTCATTAAAATATTGACTTACAGTGTTAAAATATCTTCCCTACATTATTTTGACAATTGTTTCTGCCACAATAAGCATCATTAATTCCAATCTAAATATATTTTTGTTAAGAATTGCAGATAGTTATCTATATTGTGCTGAAACCTTACCTATCTCTTAAACTGTTTTTTGTGACAGTAGTGAAATAGCTGTCATTAGGAACAGGGTACTAGGAAGACAGCCTGTGCTTAAATCTAGCTGCTCAGGTGACTTTGGATAGTAATTTTAACTTCTCAACTAGTTTACCTAAAAAATTAATGTAAGGTCATTTAGCCCTAATATGTTGATCAACAAAAAACTAGATGTGTGTGGTGGTTACTTAGGATTAGAATATTTTACTATTATTCAGTCAAATATATTATTTTACAACTTAAGTTAGTAAGTTCCAAAATAAGTGTCAAAAAACAAGGTTTTATTTGGCTCAGTGCATTGTATGGATAGATGTACACAGTTACAAATATACTACAAGTTCATGTTCACATAGTTTTATTTCTCCTTGTTAAGACAGATATCTCAGAAGAACAACAGAGATGACAAGCAGTTCTCATCGAACCTTCTGAAATACTATTGGACAAGGAGCCCTTTGCATGGCATCCTCTTGTATTTCCTTGACGTGCTGCCAATGCAGCTCACACCCCACTCAAAAGTTAGTGAACCAGTATTAGATCAGTTCAGCATGAGTAGATCTAGTGGGAGGTCACTGTTTTGAGAACACCATGAAGCAAGTCTGTATTTTAATCACAGGAAACTCCCTGATAAAGAATTTCCCCAGTTCCTAAAGGAAATGGGTGTGATGTCATTCTCCCTGCATTCAGGATGGAAAGAAGGTCTGGAAGATGCTCTTGATCTACATGCAATGTTAAGTGTTCTCAAGGAAATAGTGAAGAGATGTGTACGTAATTACCTAGGAAGCCATGTTTATGGAAGGTGAATTTCAGTGAGCAGTTGTTGTAGTAAGTTTTTTGGCACCCGTTTGGGCCTGGAGGTTTGTAACCTTGTCTGCAGCAACTTTTGTCTCTCACAGAAATGAATTAGACACTTATATTATTTTATATTGTTTGGTTTATGTCTCAAGCACATTATTAGTTAGTTCTTTTATTTTAATTTAACTCATTTTTATTAATCTGTCCACCACATGGCTCAGCCTGTGGCTCACCTGTACCTCTTAAATGTCTGTTCCTTTTGGGGGTCAGATGGAGACTGACTTATTCCACCCTTCTCCTACCTGCCTGCCTGGTTTTTCTACCCACTTCTACGGTACTGTACATAGGCCAAAACAATCCTTTATTTACAGCATACAGAGAGCATTTCCACCAAAGGCAGTGATCTACCTTTCTTAGGAAAGAAAATCTGAAGCAAAAGTGAAACATGAGCTTTCCTGAATAGGAATTGTGATTGCCATCAAAAATCTGGTAGATACTTTATTCATAATACTATTTATAACCTTGGACACACAAACACATACACACACAACATAGAGTACAGAGTAAAATGTGTATATATAAGTAAAAATGTTCTACATGTCTCAATGGTGAGCAAATATGAAGAGTTCTATGCTCCTCTAAGATAGAAAATAAACAGATATTTGGTGTTCAGTGAAGATTTCAAAGTTCCTCTATTCACTAGAACTATGAAGTTTAGGTAGAAGAGGAAATTAAACCATAAATAAAATAATCATTTATTTTTTAACTTCCTTTCACTTTTCCCATTATGTTTCTCTTGAATAGCAATGTACAGTAAGCATTTTGATTATAAAATGTTGATATACTTTGCATTATATAAATTAATATTCATAACATTCAAGCACTTGACTATGACCTAGCATTTCAGTCTCTTCCACAGTTTCTTGTTTTTAACTCCATGATGATTTCTTTGCCACTGAAAATGACAATTTGAAAAAATGAGAAGTTGGGGCTAGACATTGGACAAACTGAATCTAGCATGATGGTACTAACAGCAGAGTCATGGATTCAAGTTGACTCATCTCCAAGACAACAACAAGAATCTTTACATGCCAGTTCTATCTTCACGTAGTGCTGGCCAATAATGTTCATTCATCTGTAAAAAGTTGGAAGCTTAAATAACAGATCAGCAGTATGCAGATGTCCAAGTTTCTCACATTGTTAAAAGAAAGGGCAAGAGTTTGAAAGTATTACCTGAATTTGCTTTGAACTTTGATTGGAATAATGATACTATGTGGCCAAATCTAGTTGTTAAAATTTGTAAGAATAACATTTTAGGTTATTTTCATCAGATGTTGCATTTCACTTGAATTTGTTCTTTGTTTTTAATATAGTTGAGTAGTCTTGGCAGGGGAAGAATCTTTCTGTATGTCTCTTTCTCTCAGTATGTCAGGCTCTGTCTCTCTATATAAAACATTTTTATAGACATATAATACAAAAACATATATAAAACATTTGTTGAATTCCGAGTAATAATTTGGTATATGAGACTTTTCAGGAATTAAGTATTTAAGTAGCCCTCCTTTGGAAAATTACAATTCAGAAACTAGGCACTCACTAACCAATGTAATTGCCTTTCTTTGGTGTGGGTTTCTGTGTTGAAAGAATATATAATTCTAACAAAGTAAATGAACTGGAGAGTAAGAGAAGCACAATGTGGAGATCACATTCTCCCTATAAGGGCAATTAGAGACTGTTGGCACAGGTTTCCTCCTGCCTAATAGTCTTAATATAACAACATATTCTTATTATGCCTCTAAAGTTATTGAACATATGTAAGCTGTGTATCTGCCTTGGTGGGTCCCTTCAATAGTTCTACTGAAGGCAGCTGGACTTGAAGCATAAGGGCTTGCAGCTGTTGGAAGCTATATCAGGAACGTGAGGGTTTGGCATGAGTTTTCATAGTTCCTACTGTGTAGAAGCTTGGCAGGAACAGTGGAAAAGAATTGGTGCCTTAAAATGCTTATAAAATGCATCTCCATGGTTGTGGTTCTGAGCACATGTCGTTTGGAGTTTGGAAATATAAAGGTCATTATTTTGATTTGGGATTTGGGCCCCATTCACATAACTATTACAAGAGCAAATACTCTGGGATTCCCTTTTGCTTTGATTTTCTTTGATAAATGGTGCAAATAAAATAATTTTAGGACATTGATTAGAGTGCTCTATTTTTTTCAACTTTATCAGCACTGTTCCAGGCTTTTAGACAAACATTTATTCTTATAATATCTTTAAACTAAACAGTAATGCTCGTGTTCCCGAAAACTCAAAACAGAAAAAAAAAATTGAATATAAAAAACGTTTGTAAAATCTAACTTTTAAATAAATAGGAGCTGTGATGTCTTTTTGAGGAGAAATAAAGGATGAGTGATTAAATTATTTTGGAAAATAACTCAAGGAATTACACCTTGGCCCTTTAGATAGGGTGTATCTTTTGCAAAGGCTTTTTCATCATCTAGTGGAATGATGAAATGGTAAAGGATAACCATACTACAACCTACTGACCTTAAAATGCTAAGTAACAATGAAGACTGAAGGTGAGGTACATGAATCTCGCTGTGAAGGAGAAATAGATAGATATCACAGGTGGATGTGGGAAGGAATCTAGATGTGAGCATAGGAACAGGAGAAACCCGGTCAGGAGAGGACGGAGGGAAATAGTACCGGAAAGACAGCTGGAATCAAGGGCGTTAGTGACAGCTAGAAACCTAGTGCAATGAGAACTCTCGGGAAAACCAATGAGGGTGAGCCAAGCTAACACTTATAGCAATTGGAAATACAGAGCCTGGACCAGCTGTCTCCTGTAACCAGGGATGATTTACCATGGAGGGATTCCAACCCAGTCGCATAACCTTTAACCTACAATTTGCCCTGCCTACAAAATATGCTGGGGATAAAAAGGTGGGGCAGAAATTATGGAAGTGGCCAACCAATGACTGGTCCATTTTGAGACACATAACATGAGAAAGAGCCCACCCTTGACACTGCCTGGAAAGCCATGACCCAGAAGCTGGACAGCCCACAGACCTAGGATAGAACCAAATATTATTGGGAAATAAAGATTAAAATCAATGTAATGATGCCTAATGATATTCTGCTATACTCATAGACTGTTGTATAATCTGATTGTCCTCAGAGAGGCTTCACCCAGCAACTGATGGAAACAGATACAGGACCCACTGGGGATCCTGTGGAGAAGGAGAGGAAGCATTGTAGGGGTCAGAGTAGCCAAGGATAACAAAAAGAAAACCACAGGGTCCACTAACCTGTAACCTGGTTACAGTCACTGAACTGCTAACCAGAGAGCTTGATAGGGCTGCCCTAGGCCCTCTGCACATAGATTACAGTTGTGTAAGTTCATCTTCTTGTGGGACTCCTAATTGTAGGAGCAGAGGCTGTTTCTGACCCTGTTAGCTGCTTTTGGGACCCTACAACTTCGACTGGATTTTCTCCTCCAGCCTTAATAGGGAGGAGGTAGCTGGCTGCTATGCTTGGGAGGCCTGCCCTATTCTGAAGAAAAAGGAAGAGGAAAAAATGAGGAGGGGAAAGGGGACTGGAGGAGAGAAGGGAGGGAGGAAAACCTGTGATCGCACAGGGAAAATTAATTTTTAAAAATTAAAAAAAAATTAGTGATGATTTTTTTAAAAATAATTTTGATCATTTTACTTACATCTTAAAAGAAAAACAGGTAATATAATTATAAACCTATATAATTATAAAGAAATAAAATATTACAATTCTTGAACATGAGATGAGCATTGAAGGGAATCATTACACTGACTAATAGCATATTTATTTAAATGTAAGTGTAAGCTATGGACTTTCAATTGTCTCAAAGGGATTTTAAGAAAGTACTGTTTTCTTACATAGATTTTAAACAACAAGACAACTTAATGATCTGACAAGTTCTCCTTTTCTTAATTAATAATAGCATTAGTTCTTACAGGATACATTTTATTTAATTTTTTTTCTATGTATCAACCTGCTTGCCCTCCCTTTCCTCGTCCCAGTCCTCCTCGTCCTCCCTCAGCCTTCCTCCATCACGAGGGCAAGGACGCCCAAGGTGAGTCAGTTCAGTCTGGCATATTCAGTTGAGATAGGTCTGACACCCTCATCCCAATATTAGGACTGGGTTAGGTGTTCCTTTATAGGGATTGGGCTCCAAAGTGCCAGTGCATGCACAGTAACATAGTCTGGTCCTACTCCACGAGGTTCCACATACTGCCCATGCCACTTGACAGTCATCTACCTTTGGAGAGTTTAGTTTCTTTCCCTGAAGTGTCCCCTGTGGTTGTTTTTGATTCAGTGAGCTCCCCAAAGCTCCAGCCAGCCTCTCTGTAGGACTTCTCCTCATAATCCACATCCCTTTGCTTATATACTCTCTCCTCTTTCTTTAGTTGAACTGGGAGCTTGACTTGGTGCTTAGCTAGGGATGCTTGCTTCCACCTCCATTCATTGCTGGATGAAAGTTCTATAATGACATTTAGGGTGCTCATTCATTGATTATAGGGCAAGTCCTGTTGAGGCACCCCTACAAATATTGATTGGAGTACTAGCCAGGGACATCCTGTGGGCTCTTGGAGGTTTCCCTATTACCTGGCCTCTTTCTAACCCCACATTGGCTTTCGCTATCAAGATATTGATCTGTTTTTCTCTCTCTTTGTTGTTCCTCTCACTCAACCATCTCCTTCTCTCATGATTTGTTCCCACCTCTACTTGGTTGCTACCCATTATGATCGCAATTTGCTCAGGAGATCTTCTCTATTTTCTCTTCCCAGGGGGATCCCTGGATGTCTCTCTTAAGTTCCTTCTGATCCCAAGCTGTTCAGGGGTTGTTGCTCACAGTTTGGGTATTCTTGCTTTTTGTCTAAAATCTTTTGAGTGAGTACATTCCATGCCTATCTTTTCTACTCTAGCAAAATAAAATCCTCCACAAGCTGTTCATTTTGTTAGGCATAGAATTACATTAAATTCAAGAACAGTTATCAAGTTGAATTTTCTAAGATATAAATATAGTTAGAGTACCTGAGCCAATATATTATTATTAAAAATTTATAATTGCCTTAGAAATCCAGGCAAACATACAGTATAATTTTGTATACACAGTTTCAGAGTGCTTCATTTTTATACCAACAATTAAGTGAAACATACAAATAAATTGGGATTGCTTTACTTTATAAACTTTCAAATACAAAAGAGAAGTTAATTCTGACAATTTCTTAGCAATCTTTATGATTATTATATAGCCAAGAACAAATAAAACAAGACAGTAAGAAAAAAAAGAAGAGATCATTTGAAGAAAGTGATCATTTGCAGTATACTCCATTTCACTTCACATATAAAGTAGTTTCCACAGTATCTATGATATGGAAATCATGCTCTCTCTGACCTCCTGAATGATTAACACAGGCATTAATATGATCTTGACAAATGTTTCCAGCACCTCACTCAAGCATTTCTTAAGTATGAAGTGCCATTGTTTAACAGTTTATATATTTGTTTTGTAAGTTTTCAAAGAGAGATTTATTCTTTTGTTTTAAAAAAGTACTAACTCTAGTATTAAAGATTATTTATTTAAAATTCAAGCCTATAAATCATGAGATTTATATTACCAATATTCTAATTATTTCTAGACTATTTAAAAATTCCAGTGCTCAGAGGCAAGAACTTGTTATGTATACTCTTCCTTATTGCCACTTCACTCCATCCCAGCTTCTTAGAGAACACCTTCTGAAGAGTTCTGATACCCTTGCCTCCTGCAAACACACTGATAACATCTATCCTGGGCCCCCATCATAATCAACTAGGAAGATTAAAGCAATTTCCATTGTCCCTAATTGTGACCTCCACACTGCTCCTGCTAAAGTACCATAGGAAATGACAATCTAATCATGATAAATACACATTTGAGCCTGTCCCCAGTTTAAGAATGGGAAACTAGTGTTCTAGAAGACTCTGAGAGTATCCTAGATCTAGAAGTTCCTGCCACTTCTTTTGGGAACTAATGCTCAATTGTCCATTATCTATGTCCACTCTGAATTCATTGCTTTCTGTTAATCAAGAAATTTGATTTTGACTCATTCACACATGAGATTTTATAACTCATCAGAGGAAAAAAGTTTTTTCTAAATTCTCAAATAAGGTTGTGTTGTTATTCTTTATTGTCACAGAAACCGTACTTACTCTCGAAGATTGTAATTACATTTTGGGGATTCTTTATCTAACATTTACTCAAGAAAAGCTAGAAATAGAACCCTGTTAGTTTGAATAAAGGAACTGAAATTAAAGAAGTACATATGAACCAGAAAAAGTACCTACCATACCTATTTTTCAGAGAAATCAATATTTGGGAGAAAAATTGCATTCAAATAGAGAAATAAAAAACCTTATATATAAATGCATATATGTTTATCTACATGTGATAATGTCAATGGACTTCTATGTGTTATAAATTTTCTGTATTCCATAAATGAATATACTAAGCAGTGAGTTCAGCACAAGTCCATAATTACTGACGTCATTGTTTTTTAGTTACTGATATGCAACAAAAGAAAATAACCCTACCTATAGAAGTGAATAAGAGGTACAGTGTGTGCACTTAGAAAATCAGTCTGATGATAAGTACTCCAGTAAGAACAAGAATTTCAGTAAACATCACAGGCATCACAAAACAATGAGCAAATCATGTCCTTATACTTGTGATTAATATGCTTTTGAAACATGCTAATAGTACTGAAAATAAAATAAGTATTTAATGGTTGATTACTTTCCAAGAAACAAATCTGCATGCTTTGACATATAAGAATAATTTAATGATTATGATTATATAACATAGGCACTAACATTATTTATATTTATTTACCTAAAAGGTCCAAATATACAAATCATTTTCCATAAACTTTTTGTGAATGTACATCTAAGGCATCAAAATATAAAGCTTCATATTCTACAAACTGAAGAGGTAGAGAAATGTGAAAATAGAGCCATAAACTCTTGGAAAATTGTTAATTTAACCACACTTAAGATTTTACTCCTGAGGTGAGAGAGCTGAGAGGTGAATGGGAGGAGGAGAGGCAGAAGGAATTGTGGTTGGTATGTAAAATAAAAAATAAGTAAATAAAAAAATTTAAAAAGAAAAAAGAGTTTGCTGTAAAGAATAGAAATATGGGAATGTCTATAATAAATATAATTGCAATACAATTTAACTGTTAGAAATATTTCTATGGGCCAGATGCTGGGTTAATTAAGGTGGCTTGATTAAATTGCTTATGACTATAATACATTTGTAATAACTGAGTTACTCAAACAGAAAATTAAGAATTAATTTTGTCAATATCCCTACTTGCGCATAACCTACTATGTGTAAGATTCCATGTCCAATGATTAGAATTTTAAGAAAAATAAAGAAAAAGAAAAGTAAATATATACTCAACTCATTTTTGACTAATATCTATGTCATGATAGCCAATTGGTAGTTCTATAAAAAATAGTAATGAGTTAGATGAAAATAATATTGTACTGGATTATTAATGGTACACTTAGAGAATTAATCCAGAATAATGAGGAAACATTGACAATATAAAGAAGAAGTCTTGGTGGGTAAAATGATTGCTATAAAAACGAAGGCCCTGAGTCTGGAGCCTTAGAACTCACATGTAGTCTCACACAGTAACACATGTGAGCATAGATAATTATAGATGGGAGTCAGAGGCAATGAGAACCCCAGGAATTTAGGAAACCAACAGCATAGCACACACACAAGAAAATAACAGGAGATCATGTCCCAAACAAGGCCAAAAATGAGGTTCATCACTCAGCGTTGTTCTCTGACCTATATAAGTACACAGTCAGACACAACATACCTGTACACACAAAAATATTTTTAAAATCAACAATAAAAATCAAAAAGGTATCATCTACAAAAAGGAATAAAAATTATTAATCTCCAAATAGTACTTGAAATGTATCATAAACAATGCAAATGTTTCATAAAATATATTGAACCATGGAGCTTACTGACATTAGTGCTAATATGACAGAATGATTGTCAATACACTTCGGATGGATTTTTGAAGATACTTTGAATGTCATAGAAAATTAAATCTGGTTTTTCTGTCCAGTGTGGCGTAACTGTAACCATTTTGCTTTGGGTAACAAGGAACAACAACATAGCTTCTTAGAGACACTGCAAAAATATGGAGGACCATGTTTTCTCAGAGAAGGGAATGCACAAAGAGTTGCACAATGACATTAACTTGTTGCTTGGGAGCTGAGCCTAGGCAGTATGTACAAACCAAATAATCAAAGACCATGCTCTCATTGAATGAGAATCAAGCTTTTAAAAGCTCAATACTGCTAGGGTCTATATAGATTACTAGAGAAGGCAGAAAGAGAAAGGACAAGGATGAGGGTAATTATTGAAGAGACGTCTGTCTCCATTATCTTTGCTGACATCTTTCCCATTTTCATGTGAGTGCAGACTCTTTCAAAAAAGAGATCAAAATACAGTTGAGGAATCTGGACACAAAGCTTCACTTTTCTGGATGGAAACCCTAGGATGTGATAGCTACAAGTTTTAGACTTATTGACATCCTACAACTTTTGATCTGAGAAAGAAAATGTTAATAAAACAAAAAGGCAAAGGACAAAGTGGAAGAAAACACTACCAAAGCATATGTCTAAAGAATTTGCACCCACAATTCATAAATATTTTCTACAATTTAAGAATACAAAGGAAACAACTCTGTTTATACAATGTAAAAAAAAAAAAAAAAAAAAAAAAAAAAAAAAAAAAAAAAAAAAAAAAAAAAAAAAAAAAAAAAAAAAACATTTACACAGACAGTTCCCAAAACGCACAACTGCCAAGTCCACACATAAATGAGAGCCAATAAAAAAATAATAAAATATCAACACCATGAGCCACAAGTAGAAACTTTATCTATTGGTTGATACTAAAATGTGTTGATGATCCCAAGTGTTATTGAGGATGTACAAGCATAACATAGACTTTAGCACAGTGATTTAGTAATCAAATCATTATTGACCCCAAAGAAAAGCACATTTTCACAAAAACATTTACATTGAGAAACTTAGGTTGGCCTTGTATTGAAATTGCAGAACTAAAACAAAGGAGAACAACACACATTTTGATGACTAACTGAACAAATTATGGCATAGCTATGTTCTCCACTCACCAGAATATTACTTAGCCAAAAAGGGAATAGTGTGGGATAACAATGATACAAAAACATTTTTCTAAGTGGAAAATCAAATCACATACGCAATCATTCTTTGGGATTTCATGAAATTGTAAAAAGTTATAAATCCATCATTTAAAATTTTGGTATGTAGTTGCCAGCAACAAAAAGAAAAGTGAACATGTAGAGATCCCAAGGGAACTGTGAGGGTCTTCCAGTGAATGGCTTTCAGAGTGGCTAGATGACTACATAAACCTGACCAAGCTCATCAAATTGTGTACTTCCAGCAGGATGTCTCAGCAGGGGAAAGCACTTGCTGCCATGCGTGAGGAACTGAATTAGTCATCAGGTCCCATATGGTAAAATTATAGTCTTGAACCTCCAAAATTGTTCTCTCAGTTCTGCACACATTCTATTGCATGTGTGTATATCCACACATAATAACTACATATACAATAATAAAGTCCATGGTATGTAGCATAATGTCTTTCTTAAAAAATAAAGCTGATTAAAGTTTCATGACAACTTTCACAGAACAGAGGCTGGATTCATGCAGGGAAACAGGAAAAAATCAAAACTGGAAATATGAATCTAATTATTTTGACCAACTTAAATTATTCAAAAAACAACATTTATTAAAAATAAGGTATATTGATTAAAGGTTAATATCACCATGAGAAAACTAATAAGAAATAAATAGAATTAATAAAAAATATAAACTAAGGACAAGACATAGGATACTAATGGGACATTGTTGTTTCTATAATATTATAAAAAAGTAGATAAACAAAATATAGGCACTTTAATTAAGAGAATTGTCATGAATAATTTAAATGTAATAGTTTCAATGAAAAATGTTTCCACATATGAATTTCTTTTTTTAATATTTATTTTTATTATTTTTTCTTTTTTATTATAAATAAAGTTATATCTTTTATGACTAGCTCCCTTCCCCCTCCCACCCCTCCTAGCCAGTCTCTCTTCTCCACATCTCTTTATCTCCTCCTCAGCAAGGGCAGGAGGTCCCAAGGTCCCAATATGGCTTAGTTCAGCACACATCTACTATGAAAGAGTCAGGAGGCACTTTATGGCCAAAAAGAATTTGGAAGGTTTGGTAGACTACTCTATCCTTCTCTAGCCTCAGAGGAAATGTAAGCCTGTGTGTCATATTAATTATTTTTAATCCATGCATGTTATATTTGTAATTTTTGAGACAAACTACATTTTTAATAGAGTCCGCGAATTTATTTCATATTTTCAGACAATCTATTCTAATGGCTTCTTGATTCCTTATCACTTATGGAATTTTTGTTCATTTGTTTGTTTTAATAATACATATCTTCTCATCTCATATTTTTTTGTCTTTGGCCCCTTAATGTTTTCTTTCCTTCTCTCTTTTTGTTCTTGAATAAAATGTGAGACTTTGCAATCTCACAAATTTTGGTATGTTCTGGAAATGCAAATTCATACTATAAATAGTTCTGCTTTTGTAGTTTATTGTAGAAAAATAGAAAATTACTAGTAAAGTTAAATAAAGTGTAGACTGAGGAAGGGCAATTGATGCTATAAAAGCCTTTAGTATAAGAAATGAACTAGGCCATAATGCCAGTGAGGGTTTTTCTGAACTGGTGAAAACAATCAGGATAAAAGGGAAGGGAGCCTGAGCTGTAGAGTGTAACACATGGTATACATCAGAGGGAAATGTAAACATGAGGAAAAGCATTTCTGTCCCTACAATAATATCTTCTACATTTACCCACTGCCTGCATTTTAGTAATGCCAACAGAGATTTAAAAGCGCACTCTTAGCCTGAAAGCTTGTCAGCCTTAGAACTTATTACTACTTTTCCTTGGTTTCATATGTGTATTCTTTCTTTTTCTCTGTTCCAAGTGGACATTTCCACGAAGGCAATGTTATGTCTGTCTGAGTCTCATCTTTCCAGTTAGCAGTCCTTACTTTCTTCCCACAGACAAACTTACAGGTTTGTATGCTCATATTATTCTTTAGACCTATCAAAGACAGCTGTAAATACTGGTCAGAGTCCCCTGAATCTATATTAGAAGTTGATTTTTATTATGGATATATATCTAGTATATTCAGCACATATTAATATATAGATATATTAACGTACTAATATATATCTAGTATGTGTATATACAGTATAACTTTTGAGTCACATATTCTAAAAGATAAACAGACCCTTAAAAAAATTCAACCAGATTCTTCAGTTGGAATATTTTATATAATGATGCAAAAAAATCTAATATAGACAGTATATTCTGGGCCAAGACTGAACATGAAGCATAGATGAGTTTTTGTGTAAAGGAGTAGACTGTCCTCAAATTCACACAGATGTGTCTATGTCTTGTCTCCAGAGTGCTGAGATTAAAGGCATGTGTTACACTATCCTGCAAGAGCTATATTTTGTTAATAAAAACCTGTAATATTCTACAATCTTACTTCAGATTAAAGCAAATATCTATAAATAACCAGGACACCAGTAGAATGGTCATTCATTTCTTTTTCTATTGTATCTAAAGGTGAGTACAAAAATCAAATGAAAAGGCTATATACACCACTTGGGCAAAGGCATATAAAAATGTTTGGGTTTTTAAGAAAAAAAACCAGCAAATTAATCTGTATTGAAATTTACTGCAAGTGTGTAATATAGTTGCAAACATAGACACTTCATTGTTTCTGTCTTTGGATCAACAGTTGTACCAGATCTCAGTATGTACTGAAATAAAAGAAAACATAATCCTAATATACAATTTAACATATGACGAACTTCTCTGTGAGACAAATTATCCGACTGTATTTTTTCCAGATTCCCAATGTGTTCCTATAACCCTACCTACTATGTATTATACAGAGGATATAAAACTTCAGATGGGCAAATAAGAAGAGTTCAACATAGATGAATATAATTAACACAGACTATTGAAAAATGTGTTTCAATTTCCCTGTCATAATAAAATAGAACCTTACACCATATGCTATTTACATATCTGAAGTTGAATGTCACGATGGTGCTTTCTCCCCCTAAAGTGAATTTTGGGGAAAGGCTCAGATAATCACAGCATTAAGATGCCATAAAGCCTGGGGTCTAACTTGAAGTAGTTTTGTGTATGAGCATTTATGTCTATTTGATTGGGGATTTTATATTATTGTCAAACCATATGCTAAGCTGTAAGTACTGAAATTGCATCATTAAATCCCATTTTTCTTCTTTTATGTGTGTTTTCTATTGAGACCATATGTTACCTATACACACTAATGCTTATCTTCTTTATATACTATAAGCTTAATGTACCAAAAATATAGGAAACTAAAAATGTCACTGTGATCTACTGTAGAATAAAATCTTATCAAAAGGTATAATACATATTTAAGCAATAAATTGACATTAATAATGATACAAATGCACAAGCATCCTGAACAGCAATGGACAGACTAAAAAGCACTGGTCATAGCTCCCTTAGTGTGAAGACACAAGTTCTACTCCAAGTTCTGTACGCAGCTAAGTAGCCTTACAGTAACATTTTTGTTAGTTTCATCTCATACTTTTTTTTAATAATAGAGAAATAAGAATTTTAATACAGATTTTATCAGTAAGTCTCACATGTGTATCTGGTCAATTTGTTCATCTGTCATTTTACATTTCTCCTTCCATTTTTTCTTAAATCTTTATCTTAAATTGCAAGAAATCAAGATATCTTCTGAAGAGATATTTCTAAATTTAAAACAAATTACCTTAAGCTCCTGCTTCATGTAAATATTATGCACAGTAGTTTGTACCTTTGCATGCATTGCCAGGGAGAATGCATCACTGCCAGAACTTTTGTGTTTGATAAGCTGGAGAATATAAATTCCACCAACTCACCTTTTTTTTCTTGGTGGTCTAGGAAAGAAAACTTTGAAACTAGGCTTTATACATGTATTCCTTTCTAATATATTCAGAGCTTATAATATACAAATGCACCACAAGGAGCACATGGATTTATAGCTGGTGTTCATTTTGTAAAGCAGACAGATACAAAATCCCAGAATAAATAAGGGCAGATCTGTTAATTCCTTTAAACTGGATACAAATTTACAGTTGTTGTTCTATTTAATAAATACATTTTCCTCTCAAAATGGTCACAAAATGATTTTTTATCTTACTGTAATTTCTTCAAAATAGAAAAGTGTGCAACATCTGCACAACAGACTTTCATGGCTGGAGAAGAAGAACACAGATCATTTCCAGGAAAAATTCCCAGGGAAATTAGGTATACAGAATGGAATCTCTCAGAAGATCCACAATACCAGAGCAAGAACTTCTTTCAGCAGAAACCAGACCTTCAAGGTTTCATAAGTTTATTATAAGAAAAACAATGCTGCTTTGAAATTTGAAACCCATTTTGTAAAGTAGTAGATTTTCATTCATTCAGTGACATAATATCATAATTTACATTTATATATCTATGTGGATTTCACTTGCACAAAATATATGGTATTTTTTTTCTTGGCCTTAGGCTCTAACTGAGAAATGGTGGCTGTTAACAGATTATGTGCTTTTGCAATAATATTGTATTCAATTATCCATTATATGTCTACAATATATTATAGACACAGAAAAGTCTTTATTTATATAATATGCTTTGAATAAGAAAAATCTAACTCCTAGGTAGAACACATTCTTATTGTAAATTTTATAATACCGACTGCATAAAATGAAACAGTGTATTATTTATTCTCTAAAGTAAAATGGCAATAACTGAATAGGAAAACAAGAAGTTGAATCATTATGCTCAAATCACAACCCCTGTAAATAATTATTAAAAAGTCACAGTTCATGAAGTCAAATACCAGTTTTACAATTCCGTGTTAAGTAATTTTTCAGTAAATTATAATCTGCAATCTATTTTAGAGTCAACAATATGGTATTCCTATTTTAAGAAAAAAAATTGTGTATTGAATTCAGATAGTCAAGTTAAGAATGAAATTAAAGAAAGCTGAGACTATTGTATCTCAATACTAATTAATTTTACTCTTAAAATATATTTAAGAATTAAATCCAAATCTGGCCTTATTCATTTACTCTAGTTATAAGAGTATAAGTAGTTAGGGTTAGAGTTAGGGTTAGGGTTAGGGTTAGGCGGCGGCTGGGCTCGTTGCTAAAACTTCCTTTTATAAAAAATTCTAACAAATTAAACCTTAATTAATACATACCTCTTAATAGCGGGTTTGTACCGTGATAGATTGCTATTACTCAACAGTAATAAAATAAAATAAATTGTTATAAATAAGAGTATATCTTGGCTATTATCATTTTTCTTATGTGAAATTTAATTGGTGACTTTTCCAAAATAAAATCAACAAACATACAACTAAATCTAAAAATAAGGAGAGACAGAAGAATGGGATATAATATAAATGAAAAATTATTACACTATACAAAAATATAATGAAGGTCAAATCAGATTACTTGTGCAAATATTAAATCAGTTAATACTGCATTAATTAGTTATGGTAGGAAAGAGAAATAACTGAAATAGTAAACTTTAAGTTATGTTTAATCATCCCAGGAAGGAAAAAAATCAATTTTTCAAAGAGATATCCCAACATGAAAATGTGAATTAGCTATACAATGGATTCTATTAAGTTGTAGAAAAATGTAATTTGCAGGTAAGTGGAGTGAAACTAAAAAATATACTGGGTGAGGTAACACTAACCAAGAAAGACACAAGCAGTGTGTTCTTTACTATTTGGGAGTTCCTGCTTTGAATCTTGAGATGTAAATACACAATCTGGGTTTATAGCAGAAACCAGGTAGGTAAAAAAGGGTCACGGGAGAGGAACAGAAGAAATTCTAGAGAAGAATGAGGGAGTATACTATGTGAGAATGGGGAAGAGAAATTCTAGAGAAGAATGAGGGAGTATACTATGTGAGAATGGGGAAGAGAAATTCTAGAGAAGAATGAGGGAGTATACTATGTGAGAATGGGGAAGAGAAGTGAAGAACACCAGGGATGATTTACAAAGCCAGAGAGAAACATTTTATGTTCACATATATGTGCATACATATATAAAAAGCTCAAACAAAATCACACTACTTGGCATGATAATGCTCCTCCAACACCCCCTGCCTGTGAATCATTACCTGGGACCAGTGGTGAAGCCATAGATAGAAGAAGACATGAGAAGTTCACTCTTCCTAGGAATCTCACAGTATTTGTCTAGAACTAAGGTGGATTTGTTTTTCATAGAAGGTGAGTTTAATTAACTTTGTATAATCTTGGAAGCTATTGTAATTTGGCCATGTTTTACATTTAGCTGACTTTCAAATCTGTTTCTAATTAGTATTAATTAGTTCTCTGTAGTTCTCAATAATAATTGAAAAGAAACAAATAAGACTCCAAGAGAAAATGTAATATTTGGCATAAAAAAACTAAAGTATTTTTACACTTTATAAAACAATCACAAGATAAACCACAGTAATGGTTTAGGAGTGAAATAGAGTTTTACATAGAGTTAAATCATTATTTCTACTGATGATATTCATGTAACAATGAGTATTGTAAAATGGTTGGAAAATTTTAGCCTTTTGGAAAAGGGCAGGCATAACAAGGAGAATCTCAAGAGCAGTCTCTACTATTAATCCTTGTGGACTGAAATGGCAAGCTCATGTCAAAGAAGCACTTAGGGTCAGTCTGAGCAGTCAACAAGAGGATGGATGCAAAGGAAGGACATATGCTGTCCATCACCACTGCTTCCCACAGACAGTTCTGGATAGAGAGCTGAGGAATAACTTGGTCCTTAATCTAACACTACTTTCGGTTACATATTTGCTTGCAATTCACGTGTTCATTTTTCTTTTTATAAGCACAGATTTTAAGGCTTCTCAGATAATTCAGTATATGGTATTTGCTGGTTAATAATGTAAAGTCCGAAGAGAGTCTCTCTGAAATAGCAATTTGTTTGTTATATTAGTGTGATAACGTAAGTTTATATCCTTAAGACTGAATTACCAAGGAAAATAACAACACTAGGAGTACTGAGTGAATGAAAAGATAAAACCAAAAGAACCTTCTTGGTCCTACACACACAGTAAATACTAAACACATGTTACCTTCACATTAACATTCCACACTGAGATAGTCATGAATATTGGAAAGTAATTTTTAAAACTTTCAGTGAGAACAAGCTCCCTATTTGTAAATGTTGGGTAACAGTTTCTGATAGTGGCCAATGGCAGATAAATGTCTACAATAAAAACTGTTGCATTAAGTTTCTGTCCCAGACTTTTTGGTCTAGCACAGAGTTTTGGACCCACTCCCACCCTGCTTAGCCTCAAATAATCACACACAAGCTTGTACTATTTTTATGCTGATATAACTAAGGCCTAGGCATATAACTTGTTAACTCCTTCATCGGAACTCAACCCATCTTGTTCAGCCATACAGCTTGATACCTTTTCTCAGAGCAGCATTTTAGCTTCCTTCCTCTGCATCTGTTGCCGCCTCCTCAATGTGTCTCTGGTGCATTCCCACCTCTCTCAGGCATTTGTGTTCTCCTCTGAGATGTTCCCAGAGTCTTTTTAGTCTGGTAGCCCTGCCCTCACTTCCTGTCTGCCTTCTGGCCAATCAGCATTTATTAAACCAGTAGGAGGGGCAAATATTTGCAAGGCACAGTAATCCCACTACAAAAGGATTATTCTGCTTTCCCATGTCTCCCTGCAGTTATGGTGCCTTACTGTAAGACCTCTTCTGTATCTATAGTGTTCTATGAGCTACTAATATTTACATATTTTTTAAGGTGTAGGATTTTAGAGATTTTTTCACCAGTAGCTAACATGAATATCCATGTCCAACATTTTATTGTTGGGTAAACACTTAACACATTAGGATGAAACTTCCTTTCAAACAGTAAATGTAAGGTGCTGAATTGTCACATGTGAATTCTACACAGGGCTTCTTGATGTTACATCTCTGGAGGTTCAGTGTTACTCTTGTGGTGTGGCTTCACCAGAGAAGTATTTATTCTTTAGGAAACCTGGTACAGATGGAGTAAATGGAAAAAATGAAAATGGTACCCAGTAAACCACAGTGTGGGTAGTCACTTTGAGCAACCAGCTGGTAGGAGGAAATAGATGATGTGTTCTGAGACAGATCACCAAGCTGCCTCAGAAGCCCAACAAAGTAGCAAGGCCTTTGAGACCATGCACATCTGTTGAAATTTTCTTTCAGCAAAGCCACATCATCTTACAAATTCCCAAAACACATTATTGAAAATTCCATTCATCAAAGATAAAGGAAATGAATTATTTGAGAAGCAGCTATTCTGGATCTAATTTTAAGCAAACATAATTGATTCATTAAGTGTGAAAAATAAGAATGTTAGAAGAAAACAGTTCAGTGAACTAAAAGTCCACTATACTCCAATAGACTGGTTTGTGTTTCCACTATTCAGTATTTGAAAAAGGACATCCACAGCCCTAGGCAACCACTGATAAATGATTTCTTCCACTTTATAAAAAAATTAATACTCTTAATTCAGTTTAAAGCCTAAATAATTGAAATATTTGGGCATAGTATTTTATCTACTTACATTAAAATATAAACAGATATTTTTATTCTTGTGTCAATTGTTTGACATAAACATGATCCCACCTAATATGATAAACATAAGGTAGATAGAAACACAACAATAAGCCATATGCTTCATAGAACATGTGAGTGTCCCTCCCCATCATTCTATTCTTTGCATATATGCAGCTATAATGTCTGATGGGACATTGTCATTAATCATAGTTACTATTATGGCCATGAGTGTTCTGAGAGAATATTTTCTCAGTGTGAAATTTAATATAACAAGCCTTGAACTTTCTATAAATTATTTTAGGGAATGTTCTTCAAAATTCCTTTGAAAACCCCTAAGATAAAATCTCTCTCTTCATTTTCATCATTGTATATGTATATATGTATATATGTATGTATGTTTCCCTATGTGTGGCTGTGTGTTCCTGTGTGCATGTATGCCTTGGGGTGCAAGCAGAGTTGGGGAACAGGACAAGCTATCAAATCCACTGTAGCTAGAGTTATAGGCAGTTGTGAGTCATTCCACATACGTGTTTGGTATCAAAACATGATCTTCTACAAGAGTTGTCCATGATATCAACTGCTAAGTCATATCTCTAGCCCCTAAACTTCTTTGATTTTTGAAAAGCTTGCTAAGTTATTATTATTAAAATCTCAGAGATTCTTGTATTTATTATGAAAGAGACATTCCCCTTATGTTCTACTTTATTGAACCCCATGATCTAATTCTATCAGCAATCCAAAAAAGTATATTACAGTGCTTCAGTACTGACAATTTACTATGAGACTTATGAGGTCCATAGATATAAGGTACATCATGGAACATAGGTTTAATACAAGCATTTATATCATCTCTGGTGAAGCTCATTATGTAGTGACAAAATATCAGCCCTAAACAAATTCCAAGTATAATTAGTAGAAAACTGTAATTATCTAATAGGAAATAATTTTGATCTACACAAATACATTAAAATATAAATTTTTATTCATTTACAGCCCTGAGCAAACTATAATAGTAGAAAACAAATCGATGCTGTCAAATTGTCATGTCCCTTTTAGGACTTAGTAGTCTACACTCAGGTTTCACAGTCTATCAAGCAAGATTATGGGACACAATTCTTCCTGCCTGAGTTAATTAGCACTACATTGAAAAATTACTACAAATTTTCCAAAACAGATTAGTACAGTTCATTTACAAATATAGGTGAAGGGCTTTCTGTGCATTAAAAATCCATATGCTATTTTCTGAAACACCTTAAGGCCTACCAGGACAGAACTTTTTACATAGCATACCACAAGAAAGACATTTAAAATTTAATTATTTGATTCTGTATGCTTTTTTTTCTGATAGACTTTTACAAAGTCAGACAGGTCATTTGAATATAATGAAAGAGGAAAACATTGACTTAGATTGCAACCTAAATCAAATGAACCTAACAAATGCCTGTAGAACATTTCACAAAACACTAAATAATACATATTCTTCTCTACAGCTCAAAAAATTTCTCCAAAATTGAAGTAAATTCTGTTCTGTTTGGTCACAATAGGCTGAAGTTAGATATCAACAACTATAAAATATAATTTTCTGTACAATTATAAAATATGCAGAAAGTATACAAACAGGCCCAAAATATTCAATGGAAATAAGATAGTATCTTTAACAAATGGTGTTGGCATAGCTGGTTGGTAGTGTGTAGAAAAATGCAAATAGATTCAAGCCTGTCACCCTGCACAGAACTTAAATCTAAGTGGATCAAAGACCTCAACATAAACCCAGCCACTCTGAACTTGATAGAAAAGAAAGTGGGAAATACCCTCCAACAAATTGTCACAGGCGGCCACTTCCTAAATATAACACCAGTGGCACAGACACTAAGAACAACAATCAATAAGTGGGACTTCCTGAAACTGAGAAGCTTCTGTAAAGCCAAGGACACTCTCAATAGGACAAAATGACAGCCTACAGAATGGGAAAAGATTTTCACCAACCCTACAAGTGATAGAGGACTGATCTTAAAAATATGTAGAGAATGCAAGAAACTAGAACCCAAAATCTTGAATTAGCCAATCCAAAAATGGGGTTCAGAACTAAAAAAGGAAATCTCAACAGAAGAATTAAAAATGGTTGAAAGGCACTTGAAAAAGTGCTAAACTTCTTTAGCCATCAGAGAAATGCAAATCAAAACAACTTTGAGATACCACCTTACACCTGTCAGATTGCCTAAGATAAAAGACACAGATGACAGACTACGCTGGAGAGGTTGTGGAGCAAGGGAAACACTCCTCCATTGTTGGAGGGCATGTAAGCTGGTTCAGCCACTCTGGAATGCAGTATGGCTGTTTCTCAGAAAACTGGGAATCAATCTCCCAAAGGATCCAGTAATTCCCTTCTGGGCATATATCCTAAAGAAGTATATTCACACTCCTAAGGCATTAGTTCAACTATGTTCATAGCAGCATTATTCATAATAGTAAGAAACTGTAAACAACCTAGATGTCCCTTAATTGAAGAATGGATTAGCAAACTGTGGTACATCTACACAAAGGAGTACTATTAAGCAGTAAGAAAAAATGATATTCTAAAATTTGTAGGCAAATGAATGGATTTGGAGAATATCTTCCTGAGCAAAGTATCTCAAACCCAGAAAGATAAGCAGAGGATATACTCACTCATTAGTGGACTATAAACAAAATAGCAAAAAGCAAAGTATGTCCAAGCTGCAAACCACAACCAATGAACAGCTTGGGATCTGACACACCTTGGACTGGCACTTTTGATCCCACTTCCTCTAGAGGAACACCTGACTCAATCTTGATGTTGAGATAATGAAACTGGATCTACCAGGAGTGGATGCTGAACTAAGCCATATTGGGACCTTGGGACCTCCTGCCATTGCTGGGAAGGAGATAGGGAGTTGTGGAGTAGAGAGAGTGACTGGAGGTTGTGGAAGGGGAAAGGGACATTGAACAAGGATATACACAGATAGAAAATGTGTCTTTATTCATAATAATAAAAAAGAAAAGAAAGGCCTTCTCCCATGCAAAAATATCAGTAGCATTTATATGTACAAATGAACTAAAAACTCAGAGAAATAGCATTCATACTAACCACACATACACACATACATACTCCCCACAAAAACTCCCCACAAATAATTCTATGAAAATAAAAGACACCTTCAAGAATAATTTTAATAGTCTTAAGAAAAAAATTAGTGAGGCATCAGAAGATGAAAAGTCTTCCTATGCTCTTTGATTGGTAGAATTAATATGGTAAAGATAAAAATATTTCAAAAATCAATTGTAATCCCAAGTAAAATTCCAATGTCTTCACAGACACAGGAAACCATTCTGAAATGTACATACACAAAGCAAACCTGAACAAAAATATACTGTAGGAGGTATCAACATATCTACTATGTTTTATACTCTAGAGCCATAGTTATAAGACAACACAGAATTTGCACAAATATAAGTCTACATATGACAGGTATCTGATTTCTACAAAAAAGAAAAAATAAACTGGAGAATAAATTGCATCTTGAACAAATATGTTAGGAAGACTGGGTTCCAAAATGAGGAGAAAGAAAGATTTTTTTTCTGTGTACACTTTTCAGGGTGCATAGAACTAGAATCTAGATAGATCAGAGACATCTACATATGACATGGTAGACAAAAACTGCTATTGGAAAAATAGAGTACGCTTCAATTTCTGGGTATAGGTAAAGACTTTCGGAAAGAGACTCCAGGTTCACAGGAAATAAGACAATCAACAGAGAGGATATCACTATAAATATCTGTATACAACAGCAGAAGTTACAAAGTGAGTCATTGGAAAGCCCATAGAATAGAAAATAGGAAAAATACTTGTTGACAGATGATTCATATCTAGAAATATAAAAATTAGATAGTAAAACATCAAACAACCCAACTGAAAAAAAGTGCTACAAAACTGATCAGAATATTCTTATAAGAAAAAACCACAAATGGCTAAGTAATACTTTGAGTATTAAAAGTCTTACTATTAGGGAAATAGAAATTAAAATACAAAGAAAATGGCTATAAAAATTCACATGGCAGCCTACAGTCACAATCAACTTAAAAATGTAAGGGAGAGGAGTAGTGGAGCAATACTGGGCATTAAAGGGTTAAGTGGAGATGAGAAGGGGGAATGGGAGACTGGGAAACTAGGCATCTTAACCCAAATTGAAAATCAATGGTAAGCCTTATGGAAACTCAATAGTTTTTACGTTAATTATATAACACAACTTTAATAAAATAGCTTGATTGAAATTATCCTGCATGTATACACAGTTCCTCTCTCACATGACATGCTTTGTTAAGTGAAAGATCACAGGACAAAGCATGGAACATGGGTTACCTCCTTAGTTATTACTGTCCAGGAGGCCCCAGAAGCCATAAAGTAACAGGGGCTATTGCCATCGCCCTAGGATGTACATGGCAAAACCCTACTGATGAGCACTTAACATGCAGGACATGGAGAAAACAGTTTCAAACTTTTATGGATTTTTCCTCCATGAGGATCAGATGACTCAGTATTGGAAGGTGTTAGACAGGCTGAAGTGGGAGGAAAGACATCAGTGGTTTGATTGAGCACTGGGTACTAAATGCTGACTACCTGCAGGTAAGTTATACAGATGCATCTGTAGAATGAGTGTGATGGGGAACTAAGCACAGGACAGGATTTCACTACTGAGGACAGTAATCTTCATCAAAAGCCCATGACAGGGAAGATAGTGGGCCCTGGAGTAAAATTTGCTACTGCTATTTTAGTAGAAGAAGATGATTTCATAATGTTTATCCTCCCAGATACTGGCTACGCACTGTGGTGGGGATGTTTGTTTGTATGCAGTAAATAAAGGAATTGTTTTGGCCATGGCGGGGCACCATAGAAGAAGTAGACGGAAAAATTGAGGTTTAGGTAGGAGGAGTGCTGAGTCAGACACACTCCATCCAACTGCCAAAGAACCATGTAAGGGACCCATGTGAGCCATGGGCATGTGGCTGGATAGATTAATGGAAATGGGTTGAATTAAGATAAAAGAGCTAGCTAGCAATGTGCCTGAGACCTAGGCCAAACAGTATGAAATTAATATAAGCATCTGAGTCATTTTTTTTGGGGGGGGGAAAGTTGCCGTGGGCAGGACTGAATCTCTGGCCTAGATGGGATGGAAACCTCATACAACAACTCACAGCCTTGGTTATAGAAGCATGTTTTGCCCTGGACAGAAGTCAGTGTAGATGAGCAGAGCTGGTTTCATGTAAAGAACAGGAGACTTCATGTCCTGCCCTAGAGTAGACATCTATGTTATCCTCACTATCGTTAATGCTCAGTGAGTGTAGAGGAAAAGGGGTTAAGAATATAAGAGCTGAATGATGGAAAGACATGCTGTGAGGTGCTAGATTCTAGAAATGACACTGCTGTTACCATGATGAACTGACAGTAGCTGGGATTACTACTATGGGACATGTGCAATATCAAGTCAGCCAAAGCCTGGTGTAGATCTTTTTTGAAGGTGTGACTACTGGTAGGTTTCTCAAACTCATATGTGCATAGGTATGAGCATCATTAACTGTCCCTCACATTAGACATAAGATCTGAAAGGTACATGTCAGGGAAATACAAGGAAAGCTAAAGGGGGAAAATAGTGGGGTAGATGAGGTCTTATTTCATTGCATGTAAGCATGGAATTCTTAAAAAAACAGAGAAAAGATAAAAGCTAAGTTAAATTTTAAAAGAAAATGTAAAAACATAGAATTGTTACTGATATTTAATTTATTATTCCAATGTGTGTTGTGTAGACAAGAAAAGTAGTCTATATAAAGGATTTTGAAAAAAAAAATAAGCTAATTGGTTGTGTTTCTATTTTCCTCTTACTTTGGCTATGAGGAGATAAAGAAGCTAATAGTCTCCTTAAAGAGATTTTACTTGACATCAAACACAAGCTGGAAGCTCATGCCAAACAGAAAGCATTTCCCTTCCCCTACCTGCAGAAGTGAAGAGATACTTGACCCATTATTCCTGTGGTCACCTTACAGGCTGCCCCATGGGTTGTGCTTTAAAATGGCCTGGAATGCAAAGCAAATGAACAAAGCTTTAGTTTTGATCTTTACAAAACCCCTACCTTCCTTTTTAAACGTTTTTTTTATTAAAGCCGACTGCTGCACACCTCGGAACTGTTTCTGAACTGTCTCCAACTATGTTAACCTTTCCTGTTCTCACATCACCAGCCACTCAGGTCAATCTTATCTCTTCTCCTTCCCAAATTGGATCCTAGGAGATCATGTCCATCATTTGTGTTAAATTTGGCTCATGTCTTCTCACTCTCCATTTAGCTGACTTATCTTTTTAGACAAAATCTGTTCACCCTGCAGCCACCTGAGAAATTTCCGGCCTCCTATGGGCACCGTAGACTTCTGGACTCAATCTTGCTTCTCATTTCTGCTGACCTCACTGTGGTGAACACTAGTCTGTGCCATCAGGATTGGGTTCTGCAGCTAGTGTGCTAATTTTCTTGCACACAATTATTTACAAATGGTCTTTCAAAGACTTTATGGCATGCTTTTTTGGAAGAAGTTGAATAAGAATTCTGGATTCTGGTTGTCATGCTCGTGTGACATAGCAGCCACAGCTATGAGGGGGTGGACAGAGTGGTGACTGGTTTAATGAGTCACTCACAGGAAAGTTTTAGCCCTTGAAACTGAATCCACAAAGAAACATGGGAGAAAGGCCCTTAGATAAAAGAAGCAAAATAATTTCACAGCAAGAAATTATCTGACAAGAAATTCAAAGGTATCCTTCATTCTCTGTGGAAACTAAAAAGTATGCTCTTGGCCAATGGTCAAATAGGACTACAGTTTTTATTATTATTATTTTCTTAATTGAGAAACAATCTATTTTCAAACAAAAGCCAGTTACTTTGGTGGTGCTTTTTGCCACATTACATTATATTCATTCACACAGACAGGGGTGGCTGTGTTAGTTATTCTCTGGCTATGCATTTGGCAATGCTATTTTGTTTTAGAGACAGAATGAAGTAAAAGTAATAGTATATCTGTTCAAAAAAACATATTGCTATTTGTTTTCTTGTGGTTTTCGTTTGCCAGTAGATAGATAGCTCTGGCTAACCTGCTGTTGACAAAAAAAAAAAAAAAAAAACACCCTACAACAAAACCTGATGAGAAACTTGTGCAACAGAAAATCCATGGCCAATGTAGCTCAGTCCAGTCTGCCACATCAGTGACAGTAATCAATCTTCAGGGGCTATAGTGAGCTCATACCTAGTGGCCCCAAGTGTCTAATCTCAAGATTACTAGAAGACTATCAAATTTATTATAATTTCTTTTATTGTATCTTAGTTCACATTCAAATACAATAAAAATCAAAATTATTTACCTATAAGCTAGGTTTGATTCCTATTTCTTCTTGATTAATATTCTTTCAACTAGAAAAAGGTTGATTTCTCAAAATGAAAAAGGTAAACCTGAATGATGACCTTTCCTTGACAAATAAAATGATAGGAATATACTAAAAATGAAAGTCAGCACAGAATCAAGCTTTGATTTCCTGGAAAAGGCCTACCGTTATTTCTGTGTCTCCCAGTGTAAGCACCCTGTGAAAGTCTTTAAGAGAAGAGAAGTAAGTACATAAAAACTGCAGAGGTGTTACGCAAAAGATATTTCCCATGGAGAATGATTGAGCATTTTATTTTATTTTTCCAAGCTTCAAGATTTTATCACAAAGATGATATTAGGAGTAGCATGTAATTATTACATAACATGTATTATTCCCTTAGCAAATACATGGCAAACAGCGTGAGGATCAGTTTTTGAATGTTGAAGTTATACTTGTTAACTTCTAATAAGTATTTTTATGTTCTATTACATCTCTTAAAGGTAGTTATTAAAATTTAACCTGATATTGGTTTATGGATAGAAAAAAAAAGAATGGCCACTATAAAAGGCCTAAGTGGGAAATCAGAATAGTATAAAGTGACTCAGACAACATTTTGGGGGCAGTAGCTGGGAAGAAAATCAGGATAGATGAACACCAATATGCATACTTCAAGACACTGTTGCATTTCTGGAGACAAAAAATCAACAATAGATTCATAAAAGACAGAATGCATTAATATATGCATCATTAGCCAGCAATTCTGTTCAGGGAAATGAATTCAAACAGTAGCAATAAATTTAGGATGCTTTTAGAAAAATATGCATAAAAGTGGAAATAGAAAACATCCATGAACCTTTAAAAAGAATATAATCACATTATACAATAGGGAGACCACAGTTAAAATGCCTATTAATTAGACACATGTTTCATGCATATGATTTTTAGTCATGCACATAGATATGTTTTTGTAGAAGTGTGCACTTATTCAGTGATATTATATTAGAATATCTTAGTGACACATTGTGATAGAAAAATCTTGTTCTAAATATAGGATAGAATACCTGTATCTGTATATTCAGGTATAAAAATATGCATGGTAGGATGTTTAAAACATCAGCGGTCTACTAATTAAAACTGTTTTGACTTATTCATTGATATTTCACTAATTTTACTTTTTTGTATTTGTATTATGTATTTATAATAATGGTAAAATAATTTTCTTGGACTGACTTAAACAGAGAAAAGGCAATGAATGATCCACTTAAAGTTTCTCATTACATATAGAAGACATGTACAAAATTTAGAAAGTAATATGATTTGTTTACTGAATTGATAACTCGATGATGCTTATGAGTGATTTAATTATCTTTAAACTATATAAATTATATAATCATCAAATGTATAGGGAACCATTAGATTAATGTATTTCTCAGATAGACACAACTGGGATTTATATCTAATCATACTCTTCATGACAAGCGCTCATGGCTAGACATTGGGAAAGTATGTGGATGCATTAAATATGTAATGGTTCCTGTAGGCAGCCATTTCTAAGGACAGAACACAATCATTGAGGGCATTATGTGTCTTTACTCCACAGAGACATTGCTCACATATGTCATTTATTCTTATTCTTCTAATATCCCTATGTGATAGAATCTGCCACTCACTCAAATCTCCACAGTATTAGTGATGAGAAGGCTCTGAGCCATCACTTCTCAAAACTCATTTCCAACAAACAAACTTCTTAGATACTTATTTTTGTTTTCTGGATAGAAAATTGCCTCTGAGCAGTAAAATGCCTTATCTGAGCTTATTTATGGCACTGTAGGATAATGTATGATATGTCCACACTTTTATTCACTGGTCGCTGTTACTCATCTCTCAAGCTAGAACTGTCTGTCACATGAAAGCAAATCTGGTCAGAAAGGTAAGGTTCCATCATTACTTCAAATTTGGGGAACCAACCACACTCATACTTTGACCCCTACATGGTTGAGTTGCATCTGGAAGATACGTATGTTCCTTGTGACAGACCAGGCTACTACTACTGAGAAGGTATTCACCTGAATATGGTTTTGCTACCAATAAAGAGGCATACTTCTGTAGATACTATAATCTACCCACGGTCTTTGGTGTCCTTTCAGTCACTCTTTCAGAATCTGTTCTATGCAAGCCAAAAATGACCTCCTGTTCTTAAGAAATTTCCAGTGATGTTAATTTCTGTCCCACAGTGGAAAGCTTATTTATTCAATCGCAAATTTCTAGCTATAACTTACAACAAGCTTATTTAATTTGCTACTCATTTATTCAGTTCTCAAAAACATATACATATATGTAAATGAGGACACAAGGAGGAGAGATGTTCAGTGATTTAGGGCACTGGCTATTGTTTTTCAAGGGGAACAGAATTCAACTGAAAGAACCCACCCAGATGACAATGTAGACCTGTCTGTAACTCCATTCTCAGGGATCTGACACCCTCACACAGACTCACATGAAGGCAAAACACCAATGTGCATTGATTAAAAAATAAATGAATTTTTAAAAAGAGGATATGAAATTTAGGAGGGGTGAGGAAATGGAAGGTGGTTGTTTGAGGAATTGAGCAGGAGAAGTTGGGGGTGAATATGATCAAAATATATTGTTGAAGTTTTAAAAGATTAAAAATTAATACATTAAAATATAATTTAATTTGAAAAGGTTTTATGAGATTTATATTTGTTTAATTTTTTTCCTGGTGAGTTGATAACTTATGCTGAATTATTTTGGAAATTATTATTATTAATTTTTATAGAATAAAGTCTCATTTTTTTACCCATGTTTCCCCATGTGCAAATTCCCTTCCCCCTCCTAACCCCTCTTAGAGAAGAGAGAGATTCTGGAACTTAAGCAATTTTTTTAGTGTCTAAAAATTTCATTTATAAATCTTGGCAGTCATTCATAGTTCCACAGTTCGTGTCTATAAAACTTGTCCAGTACATGTCTATGCATGCATGCATGCAAGATGAAATATATGCTTACGAGAAAAAGTATTGTCAACAAGAAAATTCATATTCCGACTGAATTGTTTCTATTCATTGAGTTCAAGAGTGAAGTTCAAGAGAATGGAGAAAGCTGCTTAGTCCATTCCAGAATCACGCTACTGGATTCATCTACCAGACATGTGAACACAATTGAGTCTATTTATAAGAATAAAGTTCAGTTTCATGAAGCGGCCTGGTTCTGAAAAACATCCTCAAGTCAGCAGCATATCCCATAACAAGAATGAGGTTCAGACAAAATTAAACTCCATGCTCATCAACATTAATATGAGACAATCCATCCAATTTTGTAGGCAATAAACTTCAAAGTATTGGTTGCTTTTCTCTTCCTTTATTAATGCTCACAGAATTTTCCATTTTGGGATAATTTGTGAGAAGTGAAGCAAAAACATTCAAAGTATGACTCACACACAGTTACTAAAAACATAAATTGGATTTCTGTGGCAACAAATTTGAGTCATTTTGACTCCAATGGAGAGATAGATCAATGCTTGAGAGCACTGGCTGCTCTTTCAGAGAACTCAGTATGATTCCCCACATCCACATCCACACGACAGCTTATAACTGTCTATAACTGTAGCTCCATGGAATCTGAAGCCTTCTGACTACCACGAGTGCTTGTATCCACATTTTGAACATACCTACATACAGGCAAAACACTAATACAGATAAATTATAATGAATAAATCTTTCATACATACATACATATGTATAAAAGTATAAAAGATATGTGTGTATATATACATATATATGTATATATATATATGGACATTATGCTATCAATTGGGCCTAAGTTCAGAGTAATAGATATTGTTCATTGTGTGTGTGTGTGTGTGTGTGTGTGTGTGTGTGTGTGTGTGCATATGTATGAAAGTCTGTGCATGTGAGTTCGAGTGCCTAAAGAGGCTGGAGGTAACGCATTACCAAGAAGCTGGAGTGACTGGCTGTTGTAATACACACAGTAGGAATGACAAGATCAAGGTTTAGGTCTGTAGTAAGAGGGGAAAATCACTTAACCACTCAGCTATCTCTCTAGTCTCTGGTAATCTTATTTCAGGGAAGTTCATGGCAACGTGATTGCTTCCATGGAAAGATTTTTGTATTTATTAAAAATATTTATCTCTCCTGAAGGGAAGAATGAGGAAGTGAATGATAGGGGTGAGGAGGTTGGTGGCAAGGACTGGTAGAAAGGAAGGAGGGGAAACTGGGATTGAGCTGGGAAAAATATTAATTGATTAACTAATAGAAAATATTTAGCTCAATATATGTTGACAAGGAATGAGATTTATCTTCTGAAGTTTATTATGTTGATTATTTTCATCTTATAAATTTCAATGTGACATAGTTAAGGACAGTGATGAGATACTTTTCTACCTTAAACATTTTACTTATTGATTTATATATTTTTAGGTAATTAGTTAATTATTTTACATTCCAACCACAGTTTCCTCTACCTCTTTTCTCCAAATACCTCCTTCTTAAACATCTTGAAATGAGGCTCATTGTGTAAGACATGTACTGCATGCCAAGGTTTCAGTTTTCACCTTGATATAAATAGAAAGAGAAACTCCATTGAGGAATTGCTTCCATCAGATTTGCCCAGGAGCCTCTCTATGCAGCATTTTCTTAATGTTTGACATGAATGCAGCATACAATGGGCAGTGTCTGCCCTGGTCCTAGGTTGTATAAGAAAGCAAGTTGAGCAAGTCAAAGAGAAAAAGCCAGTAATAAACCTTACTCCCTGATCTTTGCTGTGTGTGTGTGTGTGTGTGTGTTCCGGTTTTTGCTTGACTTCACTCAATGATAGACTGTGATGTTCTGGAAGTGTAAATTGAGATAAAACCTTTGCTCTTTTTGTTTCTTTTGATCCATGTCTTATCAGAGCCAACACATAACAAAGCAGATCATATGGTACGTGTAAGAACTGTGTTCTAAACTTCAGAACCCACAGAATGTTGCAGATGGTTCTGCCATGCCAGTGTGTCTGCAGTAAAATAGGAGATGGAGACATGAGAATTATGGGTCAAATAATGGGGTTTAGTAAACCACCACACTCCTGTCTCAGTCAAGGTTGAAGGCAAAGATCCACAGCTGAGGCTGTCCTCTGACCTCCATGCGCTTCTAAAACATGTGTATGCCTCAAAGCATATACATACACATACATGTGTATTCAAAGATAAATATGTACACCTGTGTTTATTAAATTGATTACTGTATATCTCCAAATGATCTAAGAGGAATTTAAAATATACTCATTGTCCAGGTACACTATAAAACAGGATATCACCAAGAATCTCCTTTATGAAAACATTAACAAAAATCAGTGACTAGCAGTAACCTCAGTTTAGTAAATTACAATTCTATAGACGTAGAAGGACGATTCCTTGAGCAGAAAAGCAGGTGGTAGCAAGATGGATTTTCTTGCTTGGAGCTCTCAGAGAAACCTCATGGTTTTGCATGTTCACTGTGGTCCCTGTACAAAGACTTTCCATTTCAGGATACGTAGGATACATAACTGCCCATTGGCAGCTGCCAATAAATGTAATCTGCCTTTAAGAACTTATGGAGATGGATTAGATGTACAGTCCTTCTCCATAAACTTTTAAATTATTCATAAACTACAAGTGTGCAAGGTATTGTGATATTAACATTGTTTTAGAATAATTTTATCATTGTATTTCAAATTTATAACAGAAACAACTTTTGTTAGTCAAAGTGAGAGCTCATTCACTGATGCAAATAATGTCCTTGGGCAAAATGAGAAGTGATCTAATTATAACTTGTGCAAATGAGCTACATATTGGGATCAAATAGCACAGATTGTCATTCAACATTGCATGGTGTAGATGGGAACTTAGCATAGAATCAAACAAGACATTCTCCTTAATCATTTTGTAGTATGCAATTCATTTTTGTACAAAGGACATTTTCATCATGAAAAAGTTAAAATATTCTACATTTTATATCTAAATTTGCTGCAATTTAGACGAACTTAGAATATTTTCATGAATATATCATTTTATTGACCTAGAATGTCAATTTCTTTTAAGAAAAATAATTATGTTTTGAAATGCTAAATATTTGACTCTTATCATGAATTATTTAAGAGATGTATCCTTATTTGCTGAGCCTCGCAGGACAAGTGGCTAAGGCATACTTCTTTTCCCTTCATGTCAGTCAGTTTAGAGTATTGGGAAAGCTCATAAATCACTCTTGGAGGGTACATCTAGGACACAACTGTCTCAATTACAAATAGGGTCATATGAAAGTTAATGAGTCCTTTAAATAACTCATTGGTTCCCTGTTCCATTTATTTTTGTGAAGATGTTAGAACTGGGATCACTTTTCTATGACACTGGAAAATTTAAAAATAATCACCTGCAGTTTTCACATTGTTATGACTTTGTCAAATGTGTTAAATTTTATTTTAGGACTCAGTGTTACTGAGGTTCAAGGATAGAAAACAATTCTAACAATATAATATTTTTAAATAACAATATATTAAAATAAAATTGAACATGTATACATGTATTGAAATATTAGCCCAACATGTTTAACCTATCTGCAAACAATGTAGTACTGTTTAAAGATAACGTAAATAAACATATTTACATAAGTGTGTAAGTCAAGGTAAGTTTATGTAAGAGAAAAAAAAATTCAGAATCTTACCAAGAGGTTTATTTCTTATTTTCACTGGTGAGCTGTGGGGACAGAGGCTACCCTCAGACCGTTATTTTCTCCTCTGGAGTAACTCATTTCCCCAGACTGGTTATACCTTGGGGCTATTTTATTCTATAGCTCTGTCTTTTTTCAGGCTTCCCTGTCTCCCAGGCTGCACGGAACTCCCTTAATATCTCAGGATGACCTTGAACTCTGAGCTCTCTGTCTCTGCTTTCCAACCTCTGGCATTGTACGGCTACACCACCCGACAGAATTGTTCTAGTTCTGGAGATGGAACCCAGGGTCTACTCTGTACTAGGCACTCACTGCAGCAGCCTACTACGCATGTGCTCCAGCATTCATTGTTGCTAACTTAAAGAGCCAGACTCTTTTACTGTAAGTTATATGTGTCACTTTTGCTTTATTGAAAAAGAAAAAAACTCTGGTTCCTCCTAATCCCTGAGACAAGAAATTAAAGAGGCTCAATATATTTAGGAGTTATTATTTGGGAAGCACTCCAATCACCAAGTAAACATTATTCTTGTTAATGTGCAACAAAATACATTGATGCACTCTAATTCTTTCAATGGCAAAAAGATTTGAGCCACTTGGTGTTTATGGGTCTCTCATTACTCTAAGAAGCATGTGTGTACTTGTATAACAGGTTTCAGTGGCACTAATTTATACTGGACCAAATACATCCTAAAGACAAGTGAAAGAAAACCCCATCTCCAACACACAAATGTACACCTACACAAACCCTCGCTAAATATAAACATAATCCTAATAGAGCATTCAAAGGATGAGAACCATAAAATGCCACTGATCTGTAGATATTTTAGTACTATGAGCAGGTAATCTTGGGGTACTACTTGAGACAGAGGGGTTTGCTTTTATTGTTATGGATTCTGTCTGGTAACCTCCATAAAATGTTCCCTGTGCTCCCAGCTTCATTCATAAGAGTGTTATTATTATTTCCTTGTATTTCTTGGACATTGGAGAGTCAGAATAAAGAAATGTCTTATTTAGGGTTACTATTGTTATGAAGAAACACCATGACCCAAATCAAGCTGGGCTGGGGAGTATATTTGGCCTACTCTTCCATCTCATAGTCCATCATCGAAGGAAGTCTGGAGTGGAACTAAACAGGGCAGGAACCTGGGGAAGAAGCTTATTCAAAAGTCATGGAAGGGTGCTGCTTCATGGCTTGCTCTACATGGCTTTTCAGTATACTTTCTTATAGAACACAGGACCACCAGCCCTAGAGTGACCTCATTACAGACAATGGGCTGGGCCCTCCTACATCAGCTTTTGAGCTGTTCAAACTCATTTTTGCTTGTGATACAACTTTTAACACTATTTAAGTATTAGTTTTAGATATTTCTATGTGTCTAGATTATATACAGATACCCAAGACATTCAAGCTTTTATATATCTTAATCCCTTATTCCATTAGCTTATTTTTTTCAGTATAATGACTTGCAACACAAAAGCCATTTGAACTTCCCAGAATAACCATGTTTATAATGTGATTTTTATTGATCTGTGCCTCCATCCCCAATAATTGAGAGCCACCTCCTTATTCTGTTTTTAGCTTAGGGGCAATTTGTCTAATTGGAATAATTAGACAAATATAATTAGACATTTACTTGAAAAAGTTTCTTTATTCTTAGAGGAAGAAATAGCTGTTTCACACTACTGAAAAACTCAGTGTTAAAACAGTTCTTCCCATCTGATTTCTGCTTTCAATCTGTCCAGTTGCATTCTGAGTTCATTTCTTTTGTATTTTGCTTAAGAATTTATAGGAAATCATACACATTATTGACATCATGCTTTCAAACCAGAGTCAGAAATTTGGTATGCACATGTTCTGTCATTCAAATTTTTCTGAGGATTTCAATCCCATGAATTCACAGACTCCAAATCCAGTTCCATTCTGCTTATACAGTGAATAGCTAATATGTTAGGCTAACAAAAAATAAAATATAATTTTCAATAATATTTTTAATAATACTCAAGATAAGCTAGATTAGACAGACTGAAACAGAAAATAGCCTTAATTTGGTATGTAATGCAACATAAAGCTTATTATTGAGTTTCTCTAAATCGTGCACATGTCTGAGTCACTTCTGACACTGCTTTCCTTCTGAGAACTCAGTCAGATGCTCTAGATACATATCATATGCTCCATAAGTCCCCACACAGAGCGCAAAGGGAAATGAGATAAATGAGCCTGAGATTTTTCTGTTTTATCTCAGCTAGGAAACATGATAACTCGTATCTTAACTACTAAAGCAGTTATTTAAAATAAGCACAAAGCTACTCAGGATAGAGGGGACAGTGGGATGAGTTAGTAAGTTTGACACTTCACAACAACTGTGGTCCTGTCCCAATAATGATTCTCTCAAGGCTTTGTATAAATATACTAGAGTGTATCAGTAAGCTTTAAAACAGATAAATGTGAATAATTCTATCACAAATAGAAAAATAACTGACTAATATACTCTAATAGTTATGAGGGTAATCAGTCTTGGTTTTTCAGTTACACGATCTGGGTCTCAGGAAGGTTAAGCAGAATAATTAGAGGAAGAGATCATATATCTATGAGGTATTAAAGCAACATTAGCTTCACTTTAAATGATTTATTTATGTTATGAGTGTGTGTATGATCCTACATGAAGTTACATATTCTATGTAAGTGTGTGCATGCTTACAAAAGACAAAAAAGAATATTAGATCCCTGAAACTACACTTAGGCAATTGTGAACCACTTGATGCCATTGCTAGAATTTGAAATCCAGGTTCATTGCAAGTGTAGTATGTGTTTTAAACCAATAAACTGTCATTCCCTTCACAGGTTTGATTTTTAAAAATGCATTGTATTAACATTTTTCTCCATCTATAACAACAAGATGAATTCAGATACTAAGAAAATATCATGCTATCCACAGGTAAATGGATGTAGATAAAAAGAACAATTATCCTGAATGAGGTAACACAGACTCCAAAAGATAAATATTGTATGTATTCTCTTATATGTTAATTTTAGCTCTAAGCCTTCAATAGGCGTGCTACAGTCTATATAAGCACAGAGGGTGGATCTAGAGTAAGGGCCTGATGAGGAGAGTCCCCTAAAATAAGGGAAGTAGAATATAGAGTTTTTGAGTGAGAGATAGGGAGAATCTGAAACAGAAAGATTACATGGGGAGGGGAAAGGAAGACAGGATAATCAAGGAAATAGGAAAAAGACAATGAACACTAGGGGGCCATATGGAAATATACTATTGTGGAAATTCTTAAAATGTATACATACATGAAATAATCAAAATAAAACCAAAAATTTCAGATGCCAGGAATACATGACATGTTATTATCTTGTTAGCCTCAGAAGCCGTCCTGCAGCCTACTCAAAAAAGTTTGAGTTTACCAAGGCTAGTGGCTGCTTCCCACAAACTGATGGTAAGGCATATTTAAAACAATGCTTACGGGGCTGGAGAGATGGCTCAGCGCTTAAGAGCACCATCTGCTCTTCCAGAGGACCCGGGTCCGATTCCCAGCACCCACATGGCAGCTCACAACTGTCTGTAGTTCCAGTTCCAGGCAAACACCAAGGCATATAAATAAATAAATAAAGTTTTTTTTTTAAAAAAAAAACAATGCTTACATATTTATTGAACATAGAGAAATGGAGCCGGTGTTTATCTAGAGCCTTTACCCCTACACTATTGTTCTTGTACAGGAAGGTACACTGTACCTTATGAAAGGAGAAAGGTGATGAGTAACTCAACTCTTCTACTCTGCAAACCACAATGGTGATTGGTGACTTGCTCCACATGATGCACTTGTACAATAGTGGCACAAATGTGAAGGTAACTAATCTACTTGGATTTTTCGTCCACTCCAGAAAATTGAGCGTGTGCTCAGGGCAGAATGGCAATCTTACTTAAAAGAATGGTCTATATGCTAAGCACTAAACAGATATGAGATAAAGCTCAATTGATGAGTCATTCTCTAAAAAGCAGAGTATTTGTGAAATAGGATAGATGAAACTCCAAACAAAAAATAATAGAAAAACTCATAACTACAATGAACAGGGAGTTTACCTGATCTCCACACATTTGAGTTCAGTCTCTACTGAAGTCCATAAGTGGGGCCTTCGCTCACATAAGCTTGAAAAGCTTAAGCTGTCCTAGATTTAATTTTTTTCAGGAAAGTTGGTGACTAAGTAACCATAATCACAGGGTGTCTTTACTTCTCTTTTGAAAGGTGTAAGAATAGTTTCAAGCTTTTAGTAAGTGAAAATATTACAGGGAGATTTCTTTTGAGTCAGTACTGTTTTTAAAGTATTTTTTCTTTAGTGCAGGTTGAATAAATATTCCAATCAAGTCATTATTGAATGACTCAAGAATTTTTAAAATATCCAATATATTAAGTTTTTGTAATTTCTGTATTTGCAGATAGCCAATATTATTATAACCAACTTCTGCAGAATCCTTTATACAACCTCATGCATTAATAAGAAAAAAAGAAATGTTAACATTTTCACATATTAAGTGCTTTCTCTAGATATGAAACTATAATAGGATATACATATACAAACAAAGAACAAAGAGTTGCATTATTCCAGGAGATTTAAGAAGCATTTAGATGTATAATGTAAATTTCAACATGTTTTTCCTCATGTTGTGTGACTCAAGGAAATCTTTGTATTTCTTAGTTACTCCTAAAGATTGGATTCAAGAAAATCTTCATTAATATCCTGAGAAAAACTGTTAATTCAAATTCTTCTCTGCAGTCAATATCAGCTGGAACAGTTAGGAAAGATCAAAATGAAAATCTGTCCTTGGGGTTAGAAAGATGCTCCAGCATCTAAGAGTGTATACTGGTCTTGCAGAGTGCCAGAGTTCAGTTCTTAGTGCTCATGTCATGTGGCTTATAAACTTTTAAAACTCCAGCTGCAAGAAAGATTATACAGCTTCTGAATACAACATGCATCTGTACTAACCTGCACATTTCCACACAGACATGAAAGATTGGTAAGAGCCAGAGGAATAAAATCTCTATTGTAAGATAGCATCTTCTCTCTATATCAAGGAAAATGCTTCCATGATATATCAGCAATATCATTGCCTAAACAAGATCTTCATAATGACAATACCAGTTTACTTGTCAATATGGATGCACCAGGACCCACCTTAAGATCAAGTGCTATCGACAATTAATAGCATCTGAAAGAAGGAGACTAGTTCTTCTTCAGAGACAACCTTCCTCGTAGGTTATAAAACCCTAAGTAGTTATTGCGAAACATACATATATATGAGCTACACCAAATGGAATCACCAGAATATATAATTATACAAATACATATCAACATATATGCCCAAATATGTCAATAAAGAATGATAATTAAACAAGAAGCCATGCATATTGTGGAGACTAAAGAGAGACACAGGAAGAGTTAGAGGAAGGTAAGGGAGGGGTGATAATTATGTACATATAATTACATAATTTACATAGTACTCAATTTTTAAAATTCCAAATAAATATATTATTTGTAAGATACTTATGTACAATGCAAAGTGGAAAGTGTGAACTTTATGTAATCATGAAGTCTTTGCCAACTAAAGAGTGTTCTTATTGGCATATATATAATATATATATTCTTTAGAAAATTATCTAACAATAAATAGTTTATATAAGGAAGAAATACAAGTTAAATCTTTAAAAAATATATGCCCTTTTCCTCAGCAATATATTTTATCTTACTTTAAAAATTCAAATGTGAACATACAATTGAAAATCAAGCATGAATTGTAGCATAGGCATTGAGTAAATAGAGTGTGAACAATTTGCACAGTAGACACCTGTTTACCCAGCACAACACTCATGTTCTTGCCAGAGTCACAGTGCAAACCCAACATGAGGCCTTAGGAAAGAATTATGTCAAGGAACACGTGTTTTCAAGGGACATTTATGTATTATTGTACAGAGACAACAAGAAAACAAGCCTTTATTCTATCATGTTAGCCAGATGTAGACTCGGTCTGAGCACTTAGAAGTCTCTTACCATCCTTACACTTTCCGGTCTGATCAGTTTTGATTTTCTGAGACTGGTTCTTTCCACACAGCCCAGGCTGGACTCAGCTTGATCCTTCTGCCTCAGTCTTGTAAGTGCTTAGCATATAGGTACTAGCTCACACAATTGTCTCATTTTGAGTATTTTATTTATAAAACCAACAAAATTTTATTCTGATGAGGTAGTATAGTTAACACCAGAGACCAATTACAAAATGGAAACATCATGAGGAAAAACACAAATTAATGGACCCCTTAGAAATGTGATGGATTGCAGTTTCAAAATATTGGTACTAGTCTATTTTTTTTCTTTTTATGATGAATACTAATCTCTAAGTCTGCCAAACAATAAACTGAGTGAAGAAAACACCATGGAAGGAGTTTTCCTTAGTAGGTAAAACAGAGTCAAAATTGACCTTCTGGATACAATCTAGTTGCTTCACTCCTGTGAAAATTTGTGGTACTTCCCCCAAGTATCAAGGAGACATAATTTGATTTCTTGTTTGCTGTTGACAGAAAGGAGACATATTTTGGTGTGTCTGAAGTATGTAATGATGCACCCTGAGAGTGCATTTGGAATTCTCATCTATGAAGCTTTTATAGCTTCCTTTCCCTCTTTTGATTTTCAAGTACATAATTGTATAGCTCAATGATGCACACCTGCCGGCTGAGTAGTCTTAGCCTGGGCTGGCAGGAAAACCATTCAGAAACTCCTAAAGTCTTGGCAACTTTAATATGTCAAGTTTAATAAAACCATACAGAAAGCCAAAGCATACATACTGAATGTTGATTTCCCTAGAAAAAGGGAAGCTTTTCTAGGTATAACATAGGTTATGCATTCCCCTCCACATATAATTCATTGTTTAGGTAAGTAATTATATTCAGAAATGTTAAAAGCCATTCATGATGGCAGGAAAAGACATTAAGTGCATGGAGCTGAAAATGTTATTTCCCTTGTTTATGCTGCCACATACCAACAATTTTCTTTAAATTAATCTTAATGAAGTTATACATGATCAAGATGAAGGGGTGTTTCTTAAACAGAACACGTGGTAAAATGAGCTTCTAGGTATCAATGTTGAAAGCCAAGTGTGTGTGTGTGTGTGTGTGTGTGTGTGTATGTGTGTGTGTGTGTACGTGTGTATGTGTGTGTATGTCTGTGTGTGTGTATGTGTGTGTGTATGTGTGTGTGTGTATGTGTGTGTGTGCGAGAGAGAGAGAGAGATGAATTATATCATTCACAAAATTTTATTGCCATTATATCTCTAATTGGACATTATGTAAGCTTATATTTAAAAGAAACTCTAGGCTACTTCATAGCCCTTTGCCAGTCCCTAAAATATAGACACATGAGACATATCTAAATGTTGATATGTCTCTATCTGTATAGTTTCATATGATTTTGTAAAACATAAACAAAATCCATAAGTATCCTCTGAATAAAGGAAAATTAGATAAGTATCCTGTTAGATGGAAGATTAGGTATCTGAGACTATATTCACAAGGAAATGTAATGCCTTCTTGTCCTGGATGAGCTATGAGGACTTCCTATATACCCTTTTCCCATTTCAATGTTTTTATGGAAGGATACCAATGCACATCTGGCTTGCAAAATATATATTTATTGGTACTTTAAAGTATATTCTGCTAACCAAAAATGCACTTTGTGGCATTTAAAAAGTATTATTATTATAACAGCTTGAAAACAATTGCTGGGTCAGTTTCAATGGCATTTAGATACTAACTCATTTATTATAGGAAGTAAAAAATTAGTCTTTCTGCTCATAAATTTCATTTGTGTGAATACATTCCAGATTTTATGTTCTTTTGTATCTGTTTCTCTTTGACATTTTAACATGCTACCTGACTCAGCATGCACCGTGATTAAGATCACACTTAATTTGACTTGCTCATGTGACATCAGATCCCTAAGATCCCCTCATCATTTCATATTCTTCTGAAGTATCATTGCTTAGTATGAGGCAACAATTACAAGAACAAATGGCTATTTTTGCCTTTTGGAGACTTCTGTTAGATCTAGCAAAACTTTTTATCCAGCTATTAATTGGATTACTTTGAATATAAACAAATCACAGCTATTAGTATACCCACTAATGTGCAGTGAAATCCTTCCTCCTTTCAAAGCTTCTTTAATAGCTAAGTACTGATAGGTCATTGTCCTAATTTGCTTTCTGTTGCTGTGATAAAATTCTCTCCAGTCCCAATTTGGAGATGGAAAGGGTTTGTTTGTGTTACACTTGCACATCAAAATCAGTTATCAAGCAAAGCCAAAGCAGGAATGTAAGCTGGGAACATAGAGGCTGGAAGTGAAGCAGTGGTTATGGAAGCTCTGCTTACTGGTTTCCTAGCCCTGGCTTGTTCAACTATCATTGTTTTAGAATCCAAGCCCTCATGACTTAAGATGTCACTGCTACACTGAACTGGGTTCTTCTGCATCAGGTAACAATCAAGAAAATGTCCCATAGGGACACACACAGGCCAGTCTAACAGAAACTAAACAAATCAAAAGACATCTCAATTCAAGTTTCCTATTTCCAGGAGTTGCAAGTTGACATCTGAAGCTATGACAGTCATTAATCCATTTTTCATGCCAGAATACAAGAAATGATTTGGAAAACAAGAAATTTGTGCATAATCATGTTAATAAAGATCTTCATATAAACCAAAAGACTCCATGCATTATATGGTCATCTTCACAAGTTAAGAGAAAGTTTGTTTGTTATTCCTTTGTAAAATTCACAGAAGACCAGTTCTATATATAATACCAGAGGCTAACATCACATATAGGACTAAAACTTCATTACCCTTTGCATTACTTCTACCAAAGAGCCCAATTTAATGGACAAATAAAAGATTATTTTTTCTTAAATTAAAAGTACAGATTTTATATATTGGACAGCAATGTTTATAAGAATGTGAGAAAAAATATTTAAGGACTTTAGGGAAGGAACAGATAGAATTATATTTCCAGCAATTACTAAAGAGAAGTCCAAGTAGACTTTCACATGAATCTACTGAGAGAAATAAATGCAGAAATTGCCTTTGAAAAATGAGGTGCAGATGTAAACAGAGAATTCTCAACAGAAGCATCACAAATGGCTGAGATAAAGAACTAGTGAACATCCCTAGCTATCAGGGAAATGCAAATCAAAATGATTCTCAGATGCCATCTTATACCTGTTGGTGACAGCTTATATTGGAGGGGATGTGGAGCAAGGGGAACACTCCTCCACTGATGGTGGGAATGTAAACTTGTACAGCCACTTTGAAAATAGATATGGCAGTTTCTCAGAAAATTGGGAATTAATATACCCAGCAAAGACCCAGGTATACCACTCTTGGGCATATGACCAAAGGATGTTCAAACACAAGGACAATTGTTCAACTATGTTCATAGCAGCATTATTCATAATAGCCTGAACTTGGAAATAACCTAGATAACACTCAACTAAAGAACAGATAAAGAAAATCTGATCCATTTATACAATGGAGTATTAATCAGCTATAAAAAATAATGACATCATGAAATTTGAAGACAAATAAATGGAACTAGAAAAAATCATCTTGAGTAAGTAACTCAGACCCACAAAGACAATCATGATTATGGACTCACTCACAAGTCAATAATAGTTGTAAAGTAAAGGATAACCAGGCTACAATCTAGAGCCCTAGAAAGGCTAGCTAATAAGGATGGTCCAAAGACAAATGCATGGATTTCCCTGGAAACGGTAAATAAAGGAGAGTTCTTGAGTAAACAGGGAGTAAGAGGGGGATTGGAAAGTAAGCAATTAGGTTTGACATGTTGGGAGCAGGAAAGAAATCTTGCTAGTAAAAGAGATATCTTGATGGTAGGGAGCACATTTTGGGATTAGGGAGAAGCTTGTTCCCAGGGAAACTCCCAAAAATTCACAAGGATGATCCTAGCTAAAACTCATTGCATTAGTGGAGAGGGTGTCTCTTGTAATCAGATTGGTGACTATCCTAATTGTCACAAAGAGCCTTCTTCCTATAACTCATAGAAGCAAATGCAGATATCCACAGTCACGCACTGGCCTATGCTCTGGGGATCCTGCTGAAGAAGCAAGGAAATACTCAGGCCACTAGCAAATACAAATATAAAGTCTGAACTTTGGGCCACGATGATTATGAGTAGAAACACACTGAAGAGCTCATAGGAGAAATATCAGGACTAAAAACAATTTGAAATACACTTTCTGAAGTATAAACTACTAAGTATGTGAAAGTAACTAGATCTTGTACATTCCAGGAAATGTTTGAAAATATAAATAAGAATCAGTAGACGAAAATTACTGAAGATTGAGCTTCTAAAATAGAAAATGCAGCCAGATTGTCATGACACAGGCCTCTAATTCCATCACTCATGAGGAAGAAGCAGGCAGGTATCTCAGCCTGGTCAACAGAGCAATTTCCAAATTCCAAGACAGCCAGAACTACACAGAGAAACGCTGTCTTGAAAAAAAAAATAAACAAAAACAAAAAACAACAAAAACTCCACAAACAAAAGCAAAAGAAATAATGTGAACATTTCAGTCCATTCAAATAGGATCAAGAATTGAAATACATGAAACACAAATTAATGAGAATATTTTTGAGATAATCCTCAAAGAGAAATTATAATAAATATCAGCTATCTTTGATATTCCAAACTACACAAGATACATTAGGGTATAGTAAGTCTGTTGGAGCGGTCAGAAGAATAAAACCACAAGTAGAATAAACATGTGAAATTAGGTAATAAAACAGAATTAAATTTGTAGCATATACACAGAAACTATGATTAATATTTTAGAGAATAAATCAAACATACCAACTTTTCTTCAAAAAATATTAAGAAATTGACAAAATTAAAAATGAAAAAAATATGAACAAATAGAAAATATTCTCCACACTTTGTCCTCTGTGCTATATGACAAATTCTTCAATTTCATGTATCTCCATTAGGTTATGTAGCTTCTAACATTTAACATGGTATTGTGGAGCACAGTCAAAGAAAACTATCTAGGTTAGCCATTTAAACAAGTTTAATTCATTCAATACACTTCAGATTCTTTAAATGAAAATTTGATTTATCATGCTGACATGCATTTCTAAGAGAGTGAGACACAGACCATATTATCATATGATTAAGATGAAGAACAAACTTATAAAGGCGACATAGAGCACGGTAAACAAATATATTGCCTTTTTTGCACCTGCATGCCAGGCATTGTGTTGATTACCAATAGTCTGTTGTTAATGAGCAAAAAAGCCTAATTTTGAGAAGGCTACAAAACCAACAAACACATTGGAAGGTGGGGGAAGAGGAAGAAAGAATGGAGGGGTATGAGAGGGATTGGATAGCACATACCTGAGAGAGACTGGGGAACAGAAAAGGAAAGGGGGAAAACAATGTAATTCTACTTTAATTAAAAACACATATTCTTCCAAAGGTGGTAAAACCATCATTTTATTTGCTTCTTGCTCCTCTTCAGCTTGTCACCTCAGGGAACCCCAGTGGCATGTCTCACATCAGACTATCGTATATTACAATTGTTCAGAGATTCCAGATCAAACTTTTGGGGTGAAGAATCTCTTTCATTATTACTATGTCATGATTGTTAACTCAGGCTTCATGAGTTCTCTTTCCTGGAAATCATTTAAGAATCCATGGATAGCAATAACTATTGTTTAAATTGCAGAGAAAGACAGAGACAGAGACAGAGAGACAGAAACAGAGAGAGAGAGAGAGAACAATTTAATTATGTTCTTCAATGAGAATGATGTCAATGTGGTTTTCTCAGTTGTCATTCCTGTACCAAATGAGTTTGTTGAGAAAAGTACAGCTTTGGCCAATGGTGTATAGAAATAGGTACCACTGAAAAGAATAATATTTATAGAAACTATTAAAATTATGTGTGCATTACATTCCCCAGAGAATCACAAATTGTGGCTTTAGAATTCTTATTTTGTAAGGTACAAAGTACAACAATTTTAATCCTATGAAAAAATGAATATTTTATTTCAATCTTTCATTATAACCATTCTGTATTTTTTTTTCTGTTTAGAAATAATGGTTGGTGCTTTCTTTGAACTAGTGGTAGTTATATGAAAACTAATTTTAAAAATATTGAGAAATACAAAGCTAAGTAAAAAATACAAAATTATCAACTTTTACTCCTATAAGAATTTTTTTATGAAAACTCATTATTTTATCTTCTGTGTTGTATGAACAAATATTTGCTTTGAAGAAAAAACACAAATGCTCATGAAACTCCATAGTTTTGTGTATTAATTTGTACACATGTAATAGATATGAATACAAACTAACATAACATATTGTTTCATTTGCAAGAAGTACTTGGGGCTGCTCATCAGAGGGCCCTGTTCTCTAATTTTCAAGATAAAAGGCATTCCTTTACTGTCAGCACTGTGCCTACGTGCTTATATATTATATGATTAAGCCAGCAACCTGGATTTAATTCCCAGCCCAGATTGCATACTCCCCAGGTCACTTTGTTCAACACCTGTAAAGACAAAAATTACTTATGTTACATGAAAGCATGTTTTCAGTTTTAAAGAGAGGTGCTAGTTGCCAATAAAGGAATAGAGTGCGATTTTCTTTGTTTTGTGTTCGCAGTGTAGCAGTGTTGCCTTTCAGCAGGGACTGAAAAGCCACCCCACAAGTGTTCTCTTCCCAGCATAGTCTTGCTCAGTGCCCTGCCACATGTTTTTCCCATAAAGAAAAGAAAAATGCAGGTATTTGGGATTCTAATTATATGTTTCCACAAACTGAATTAACACGGAAGTGGCAAATTGCTTGGGGGAGCTTTTAACCTGGAGCTTTTAGAGCATTCAAAAGTATTTTTGTTTCTCTATACTCAGAATTTCGAAAGCCATTTGAGGGATTTCCCAAGATACCCACACCTGCAAGACGTTTGTGCACAGACACAGTAGCAGTCAACAGATGGAATTTCTCCCAGTTTTACAGGAGTCTGGGCAGTTTTCCTTTGTTTACCAAGCTGAAGTAAAGGAATACAACTGCCTACTGTGTATTTGTGTATGGTGTACAATAGTGTGGATGTCTGCTTATGAGACCTTATAAACCTCACCAGATCTAAAACACCAATGTATGGTGAGATGCTGTCTTCTTGGGTAAACATACTTGTTGCTAAGCCTGACAACTTGAATTCCTTCTCCAGAACCCACAAGGTAGAAGAAAAACAGAGCCTGAGATGCACAGAGAAGACTCAGAGAAACAGAGAGGAGAAGCAGAGTGGCCAAGACAGCCTCTTTCTTTCTCTGTGATTCTTGATATCAAAGAAGAGACTGGCTACATATTTGTTGACATTTTATATGAAGATTATTGTAATTATTAATATCTTCTTGACACCTGCTTTTGAATGATGCTCTAGAAAACATGGTCACTGGACGCAAACAGGAATGGGATGGAACAGGACATTTTACTGTCCGAAATGATTTCGCCTTTGTGGATACTGGAATGTAGTGTGTCATTTGTTAATAAGCACAATGCATTCATGATCACAATCTTGTTGTTTCTATGGCTGTAGTTGCAATCTGTCAGCTAAACTGGTTTCTCATATTGAATCTACCTGAAAACAAAATAGACTGATGATGTAACTGCAGCTGCTTCTGTAAATATTGCTGTCTGGATGTGATATAAACTCACTAAAACAAATAAACTGGGGCAAAGAGGAGTAATCTCAGATTTAGAAAACATCCTAAATTTTAGTGACACATCTTAACAATGCACTGAAAGTACCACCTATAGTTATATCCATTGGCAGACTAATATTTCTCCTGTGTCAACATGAATCAGTTGCATCGAGAGAGGTATTTTAGATTTAGGTTTCCTTCTTTCTTTTGATAAGATGTCATGGACCAACTGTGAAGGAGATTTGATTAATTAAATGCAACTTGTGAAACTGAATGTTTGTAGCTTCATATATTATAAGTGGATGCATTCCATTCTTTTGTGGCCATTTCTAATTTAAATGTACATTTATTTTTAAAAAGGTACATGATTTCTACAAAGTTCTACAAAATTTCTTATTGTCTTTTCTAAGATATTGTAAATTTTCTTACTGTTGTGTATGAACTTTGAACTCCAGATGCAATTTATGACATCTCAAAACGAATAACATGTTGATGAGGCCACAAAGCAGTAATGGCTGGAAAAGGCGGCTGATAAAAGGCTAGCAGGGAGGCACTGTTGACTACAATAAAGATCAGGCACCAGGCTACAGGAGGCCACAGGTTTTGAAGAAGTCTGGGTCAAGTAGGGTCAGATTGGTTCCAGCCAATTGCATAGCACATTTTTCTCTATTCATTTGAAGCTCAATCTCTAATTATGACACACACAATTGGTGTTAAAGCACTAAAGAGTGGACTTGTATTGTTCCATGGTGAGTGCTTAGCAAAAAAGGCTGGAATTTGATACTTGGTCACAGTTTGCAAACAATGTGGTCAAACCACCTGAAGGGTTACATTTTTACATTCCGAGGCAATTTATTAGTAATGGTACCTGTCACTTAGAAATCCCCCCAAAGCTCTTTCATTACCCAAAAGGACTTTGATATAGGAATGGCTCAAAGCACAAGGCAAGTAAAATAAGAGCTGGATCCTTTACAAAGGAACATCTCTGCATCCCCAAGATCCCTTCTTGAGCAGAGAGCTTTGAAGCCAAGCTGTAAGTGCTATTGAAGATCACAGAAGGTCATACTGGATGGGTTGGTTTAAAAGCAAAGCTTTGCATTTATCAAGTGGGAAATGCTAAAGTTTCTAAGCTATTTTCCTGATTGTTTTATTTTAATTCCACATGAAAAAATAGATTTAAATGTTACATAGTTGTGTGCTTGGGACATTTCATGCATTGACACTGTTCTCAGCTATGATTCAGATTTCTAAAACTTGTCTAAAAATTAAAAACATGAAACATTCCATATACAGATTTCATGTATTTCTCCTATAGCAAATTTTATGAATGCATCTATTTATAAACAAATTCACATTTATATAGCATAAACAATATGTGTAGTTCTTCAACAAATAATATTTTCTCAATATTAATATACCAAATTCAATAAAATTGTTTTTCTATTCTTAAAAGAAAATATCACATTTTCTGAAAACCAGATACATTTTAATGGTTTGATATTTATTTCCCACACATTTTCCTAGTGTGATCATGCTATAAATATTTCTTTCTAACTTTTCTCCAGGAAATAAGCATTTGAATCTGCTGTATTTATGAAAATAGAGAGTGGATTACAATGTAAAGACTCTAAGTGAAGTCTTCCAACATTAAAAGTAACATTTTATAAAGAATTTTTGTAGGGAATCTTTAACAATAAATAAAATATTTAAGTTAAGGAAAGAACAGAACACTCAGTGATAAGCCAATCTATGTATTTCAATCAAATATTCAGAGGTATATATATAGATAGCAACTTATAATTCATTTTACTTATACCTTTGTTTCATGTTAATAATTAAAAAAATAATGAAAAAAACAGTAACTCACTTGATCATTCAAAAATGAAAAATTGTAAATATAAACTATATTTAGAATTATTGGCTGCCTGAACATATCTATAATTTACATTTGGCATCCCAACTAATATTTAAGCTCTTCATGACCCATTGAATTTTCTAAAGTCCGATGACTTTGGTATTTTGGTTCCTATCTTAATAAACAGGGAAACTTAGGCCCAATATAACACATGCATCCACTGTAAATTCCTGATCACTCTTTCAATAAAAGTTTAGAAAATGTATTATGAAACTTATCACATAAACTCCATAGTAAATTATTTAGATCTAATTTTTATAAAGTAAAATATTAGTATACAGTGATGTTTGCTTATTTACTTCATATTTAAAAATAGTTATCAAACATTATTATCATTTTATATTTAAAAACTACATACCTGTTGCCATATCATTTTTCTTGCACATGCACGTATTTTAAACTCATGGATCTATACTTATAAGCAACAACATAAGTAACCACAACAGGGTCATTGTAAGATGTTAGGTCAATAAATAATATACCAGGCAAGCTATATCATCATACAAGGTTAAAATAATCATATGATATTATTTTATATATCTTGATATAGAGGTATCTTAAAATGGATATAATGAAATTTGATAGCATCAAAATTTTGCAAAAATACCAAGTGTTTAACTTTAGTATCTTCAAAGATATATACACATTATGATTGGGTAAATCTGTTATAATACAAATGTTATAATACTATTATAACATTTATATGTTATAATACTATTGCCAGTAGTAATGATGTCAAAGTTGTTTAACATTAGTTTAATCACTACTAGACACTCAAACAGATCCAGATAGTGTAATACTCTATCAGACAGTTATTCTCTTCCTGGATTAAAAGATGGCACTATGTAAACAAAAATGGTGACATGAAAGTAGTCTTTTACATATAAAAGACACGAAAAAAACTAGTAAAACAGTTATGATTAGGGTGTCCGTCAGCTGGATTCAGGATTAGAATAATGAAAAAAGAAATATGCAAAGAACTACTAAAATTATGCTTGTAATACTTGAGAAGTATGAACAAAGACTCTATTATACATAATTAATGGCAATGTTGAATTTGCATACATTTGATATTATGATACGAAATAAATTTACCAACATTTTCTTACCTTCTTAATTAATAAAGGAAGCTGTAAATGGTGAAAGTCAGTTTGAATATTATATAAAGAGTTATGTTTGTAGAACATAATTAATAAAAACTATTAAGGTTGTATTACTTGATTAGATATCAAACTGGGGCAATTAACTCTAACTCTTGGGACTATTGTTTAAACAGATAGATATAATTTGTGTCTATTATGGTTAGATGTTAAGTGTCCCCTTCCCCAAGCTGGAGGCTGGGTTCTCATGCCACGGTACCACAGGGAATTTGTAAAGCTTATCAGAAAAGAATGCTGTGTCTTTAGGTTATGCCCTTCATGTGGGTGTCAGGGCCTTTGTCTACCTGTTTCTTTATCTTTGCTTCTCAGTTGTCATGACTTGAGCAGAAATCCCAGAATGTTTTTCCACCTTGATTTCTTTCCGATTATGTCTCAAAATTCAGGACTTGGAAGTAAGATGGTAGGCTCTAAGCTTTCTATATGTAACCTTGTTAAGAGTTTGTACAAGAAATAATAGACTCTCTCCCCAAAAAAAGAAAGAAAAAAACGCTCCAAAAAACCACAGCAGCCTTAAAAGAACAGCTTCAAAGTTTGGAGAAAAGCAGAGTTACATCCAAAAGAAGCCTAGGCAAACAGAACTCCAATGTTCTCCCCAGAGCAGAGAAGAACAGAAAAGTACTCACTAAAGTAAGACAAGAATCCCTGTGAAAAGACAATGACAGTTTTACCCTTAGGACAAATCTAAAGCTTTCACAAACTTCAAATCCTACGAGACAGGTTGTCCTCTGATGCAAGGGTTGGTAGTGGAAAGAATGCCACCTGTCACATTATGTGATTTAGAGGCCAGCTGTGTTGTGCTCTCCCGAGAAGGGCACTAAGCTACCTTGGGAGTCTGAGACCAGGAAACAAGTACAGTCAAGCAGCCTGAATGGAACTGGCCTTAGCCCCAAGCAAGAGTCAGCACTGTGATACAAAGCTGTAGAGAAAGGGTGGTCAGGATGCCGACACAACAAAGGAAGTGGATTATCAGAAACTCCACTTAGAGAAGTGCATGACTTCACTTCTGGTGGCCTGAGGCAGATTTCAACTGAGAATGAGCATGGGAATCGATAGTGTTGAACATCTAGTCAGCCAGGTTAACAGTTGAAGCTGCATGCCTGTGGTTTGCTGCTTATTGTCCCAGAACTCTGTAGTGCATCCTCTGGACAGGGCAATTAACACTTAGATCTCTAAGTTTTAGAAGACATGAATACAGGTCTTTAGCCTGTACAGACCTCAGTGTTGTGTGATTGCCTCCATACTTCCAATACTCTTGGAAAATGTCCCTCATAGATCCTTAACCAGATCATGGAATATGGTTTGGACAATCTCAGAGGCATAAGCAAATCTACAAAGTTCACATACTAGAAAGCTGAATGTAGCCAACAAAGGATCCTGGTTTATCATTGAAGGAAACAACTAAAATAAATATGGCTCATGTGGACATAAAGCATCATGCGTCCAATTCAATCTCAATACCTACAGAAACCAAAGGGTACACAACTCTGTTGACCTTCTGGATGCTCTCATGCATTTAATTGATAACATCTAAGTTTGGAAGACTCAAAGGAAATCCTTGTGCCTCTTACTCTATTTTTTTCTTATTCTCTTCTTTTTTATTTTGTGTCTCCTGCTTCTTCCCTTTACCTACATTATTTTTTTAGTGCTTATCTTTTAATACATTTCAAGAAATATTTTATATCCTGTCACAGTTTGCCTTCCTTTGTTCTTTTTTATCATTATTATTTTATTATGAATAAAGTCTCATTTTTTATCCATGTATCCCCTTGTGGCTCATGTATTAAAGCCTAGGCTCACAACCAAAAAATAAGATTTCCTTTGTTCTTACATTTCTATTACTCAGCAATCTTATCCAATTTCTTCTCATTCATTTTCTTGTCTTTTTTTATTTTTTGCTATCCACCGTTCTTCATTTTTTCCTTTGTGTTTTTCTAGTATTTGTAGTTTATTTGGTTGTCTTTCCTTTTTAACAAAAAGCTAACCCTTTAATTTTTAAAATTAATTAAATATGTTCACTTACTTTACAACCCAACCTCAGTTTTTCCTCCCTCTTCTCCTTTTATTTTCTCTCCCGCTTCCTGTCTGTATTACCACCCATACACTCCTCTTCTGATTCTGTTCAGTAAGGGGCAGGCCTCCTTTGGATGTTACCAAAGCATGGCACATGAAGTTGAGGCAGAATTAGTTCCCTCCCTCATATTGAGGCTGAGCAAGAGAATTCAGTATGAGAAACAGATTCCTGAAAGCTTGCCAAAGAATCAGGAGATTGCAATATTTACATGAATCGGAGTCCCACAAGTAGACCAAGCTCTACAACTATCACACATCTGTAGTGGGGCTAGGTCAATCCCTGACCCTGTCGTAGTAGTCCCTGCAGGTTTCCCCATCATGACCTTGCCCACCTTGTTCCTACAATCCCTCTTCCCTTACTTCAACAGGACTTGGAACACATGGCCTAATGCTTGGCTGTGGATCTCTGCATCTCCTTCCATCAGTTACTAGATGAAGGCCCTATGATGACAATTATGATAGAAAATGGTTTCAATGAAAACACCTACAAATCTACAAGAATGACCCCAATAATGACTCTTAGCAAATAGTGGATAGATAGTCTGAACTGGTCATGGCCTGTAATATGATTGGTGGCTACCTTAATCATCTTACTTTTATTTTTAAAAAATATTACTTATAATAGTTATCAAATTTACTTTCAAACATTACTATTGAGATTGGGCTTGTTATATTTTTATAGCCCTTGCCCCTTCTGTTTCTCTATTTTCTTGCATTTGTCTCTTCTCTACTCTAATACTTTTTCCTACATCTTTGTCCTCAGTTATATGAGGACGCTAACTCTACAACATCAAGACATGAACAGAGCAATGAAGAGGAAACAGAAAGAAACAACAATACAAACACGCTTATGAAGATTATAGAAGCCTTAAAAGAGGATATGAAAAAGTCCCTTAAAGAAATAGATAAAAAAATAAAAATATTGGAAGAGATGAAGAAATACTTGAAAGAAAATCAAGAGAGAGAAATCCAACAAATGAAAGAATTGTTCCAGGAACTAAAAAATCAAATAGAAACAATAAAGAAGGCACAAAACGAAGCAAAGGATGAAATAGAGAATCTGAGGAAACAATCTGGAACTACAAATACAAGAATATGCAACAGAATCCAAGAGATAGAAGAGAGAATATCTGGAGTGGAAGACTCAATAGTTGAAATAAATAAATCACTCAAAGAAAACACCAAAACCAAAAAAGCCATAACACAAAACATTCAGGAAATTTGGGACACCAGGAAAAGACCAAACCTAAGACTAAAGAAATAGAGGAAGGAGAATACCATCTCAAAGGCACAGATAATGTATTCAATAAAATCATATAAGAAAACTTTCCAAATCTAAAGAAGGAAATTCCTATAAAAATATAACAAGCTTATAGAACAGGAAATAGAATAGATGCCCCCCAAAAATCTGCTTGTCATATAATAATTAAGCCACAAAACATAAAGAACAAAGAAAAAATATTAAGAGCTACAAAGGAAAAGGGCCAATTTACCTAAAAAAGGCCGACTCATCAGAATAACCCCAGACTATTCAATAGAAACAATGAAAGTGAGAAGATCCTGGTCAGAAGGTATACAGACACTAAAAGAGCATGGCGGCAAACCCAGACTACTATACCCATGAAAACTATTAATCACCATAGGTAGAGTAAGCAAGATATTTCACAACAAAGATAAGTTGAAACAATACCTATCCACAAATCCAGCATTACAGAAAGCAATTGAGGGAAAACTCCAACCTAAGGAACCCAGATATACCCATGAAGCAACAAAAAATTGATAATCCCACAGAAGAAAAATTCTAAGAAAGAAAATACACACAAGCTACCACCAAAAATAACATGAAATAACAACCATAAGTATCCCTTAATATCAATGGACTCAATTCACCTATAAAAAGACATACCCTAACATGATGGATACAAAAACAAAAGTCAACCTTCTGCTGTATACAAGAAACACATCTCACCTCTAAAGACAAACACAGGCTCAGAGTAAAGGGTTGGGAAAAGATTTTTCTAAACAAATGGCCCCAAGAAACAAGCTGGTGTTGCTATCCTGATATCCAACAAAATAGACTTCAAACTAAAATCAGTCAAAAGAGACCAGGACTAACACTACTTATTTATCTCAGAAAAAAAAAATCTATCAAGAAGAGATCTCAATCCTGAATATTCATGCCCCTATTTTAATGGCACATTCATATGTAAAAGAAACACTACTAAAGCTTAAACCCCACATCAAATAATACACTCTAATAGTGGGAGACTTCAATACCCCACATTCACCCTTGGAAAAGTCAACCAGAAAAAGACTCAACAAAGAAATAAGGGGTCTAACATGTGATGATACTAAGGGACTTAATAGATATTTACAGAAGCTTTCATCTAAACATAAATGAATATACATATTTCTCAGCACCACATGGAACTTTCTCTAAAATTGACCACATACTTGATCATAATGCAAATTTCAATAATTATGAAAAAATTATAAATAATCCCTTTTATCATATGATATCACCATGGCCTAAAGTTAGAATTCAACAACAACAAGAATCACAGAATGCTTACAAACTCATGGAAATTGAACATCTCTATATTGAACCACTTCTGGGTAAGGAAAGAAGTTAAGAAAGAAATCAAAGACTTTCTAGAATTTAATTAAAATGAAGCCACAACATACTCAAACCTATGGGACACAATAAAGCAGTGTTAAGAGGAAAATTCATAGTACTAGATGCATATATATATATATATATATATATATATATATAGAGAGAGAGAGAGAGAGAGAGAGAGAAAGCTCACACCAGAGACATAACAACTCAGCTTTTACAACAATTAGAAGCAAACTCACCTAGAAGGAGTAGATATCAGGAAATAATCAAACTTAGGGTTGAAATCAGTAGAACAGAAACAAAGAGAATAATACAAAATATCAATGAATCAAAAAGTTGATTCTTTGAGAAAGTCAACAAGATAGACAAACCCTTATCTAAACTAACCAAAAGACACAGAGAGAGTATTCAAATTACCAGAATCAGAAATGAAAAGGGGGATATAACAACAGACCCCCAGGAAATCCAGAGAATTATCAGGTCATATTTTGAAAATCTATACTGGAAAACTTAAAAGAAATGGACAGCTTTCTGAACAAGTACCAATGACCAAAATTAATGTAAAGGGGGATATAACAATAGGTCCCCAGGGAATCCAGACAATTATCAGGTCATACTTTGAAAATCTAAACTGGAAAACCTAAAAGAAATGGATAGCTTTCTGGACAAGTACCAATTACAAAATTAAATCAAGAACAGATTAAAGACGTAAACAGACATATAACACCAAGGGAAACTGAAAATGTTATTAAAAGTCTCCAAAATACAAAAAGCCCAGGTCCAGATGGTTTTACTGCACAATTATACCAGACATACAAAGAAGAACTAATATCAATTCTTAACAAACTCTCATACAGTGGATACTGAAGGAACACTGCCAAACTCTTTTTATGAGGCTGAAACACCCTGATACCCAAACCAATCAAAGATGCAACAAAGCAACTACAGACCAGTCTCCCTCATGAACATTGATGCAAAAATACTCAACAATATTCTGGCAAACTAATGACAACATATAAAAAAATTGTCAAACAGAATCAAGTAGGCTTCATCCCAGAAATGCAGAGATGGATCAATACACAAAAAACTATAACTATCATCCCTCATATAAACAAATTGAAAGAAAAAAAATCACATGATCATGTTATTATGTGCTAAAAATGCCTTTGACAAAGTCCAAAGCTTGTTTATGATAAAAGTCCTGGAGAGACCAGAAATACAATGAAAATTCCTAGGTATAATAAAGGCAATTTATAAGAAGACGATCGCCAACATCAAACTAAATGGAGAGAAACACAAAGCAATCCCCCTAAAATCAGGAACTAAAGAAGGCTGTCTCCTCTCCCCTTATCTATTCAACATAGTTCTCAAAGTTTTAGCCAAAGCAGTAAGAGAACAGAAGGAGATTAAGTGGATACAAATTAGAAAAGAAGAAGTGAAACTATCTATATTTGCAAATGATATGATTATATACCTAAGTGACCCACAAAATTCTACCAGGGAACTTCTACAGCTGATAAACACCTTCAGCAATGTAGCAGGATACAAGATTAACTCAAAAAAAAAAAAAAAATCAGTAGTCCTCCTATACACTGAAGACAAATGAAAATGGCTGAAAATGAAATAAGGAATACATTACCCACTATAATAGCTGCAAATAGCATGAAATACCTTGGAGCAACTATAACAAAAGAAGTAACAGACCTGTCTGACAAAACTTTAAATCACTGAAGAAAAAAATTGAAGAGGATATCAGAAAATGAACAGACCTCCCATGCTCCTGGATAGGTAGGATCAACATAGTAAAAGTGGCATTCTTACCAAAAGCAATCTACAGATTCAATGCAATTCTTGTCAAAACACCAGCACAATTTTTTTGAGATATTTGCTTGTTTATTTTGAGAGACCAAAAAAAAAAAATAGTGGCATACTGCACTAATTCCAGAACCTGGATGACCAACATAAAAAAGAGAGAGAGAGAGAGGAGAGAGAGAGAGAGAGAGAGAGAGAGAGAGAGAGAGAGAGAGAGAGAGAGAGAGAGAGTTCAAAGTCATTCTAGACGACATAATGAGACTCTATCTCAAACAAAAGAAAGAAAACAAAATCATCAATTAAACATAGTTTGCTGACAGCACATTTTGTAAATGTTAAGAAGTTTCAAGCCCCAGTACACTATATTTTCGCATATTTTTACAAATCTTGAATGAACAATACTAAATTTTATTTGGAATAACAGGAAAGCCAGGATTGCCAAAACAATTTTGCTCAACAAAGGAACCTCAGGAGGCATCACCAGCCCTGACTTCAAGTTATACTATAGAGTTACAGTATTAAAAAACAGCCTGGTACTGGCATAGAAACAGACTTTTGGATCAATGGAATCTAATTGAAGACCCTGACATTAACCCACACACTTATGAACACCTGATTTTTGCCAAAGTTGTAAAAAATATTCAATGAAAGAAAGAAAGTATCTTCAACAAATGGTGTTGGCATAGCTGGTTGGTAGTGTGTAGAAAAATACAAATAGATCCAAGTCTATCACCCTGCACAAAACTCAAATCCAAGTGGATCAAAGACCTCAACATAAACTCAGCTACACTGAACTTGATAGAAAAGAAAGTAGGAAATACCCTTCAACGCATTGGCACATGTGACTACTTCCTAAACATAACACCAGTACAACAGACACTAAGAACAACAATCAATAAGTGGGTCCTGAAACTGTTAATTTTCTGTAAAGTCAAGGACATAGTCATTAAAACAAAAGGACAGCCTACAGAATAAGAAAAGATTTTCACCAACATTGCAAGTGACCTCTAAAATATATAAAGAACTCAAGAAACTAGAGCCCAAAGCCCTAAATAATCCAATCAAAAAATGGGGTTCAGAACTAAAAAGGGAATTCTCAGAAGGATTACAAATGGCTGAAAGACACTTGAAAAAATGATCAACATCTTTAGCCATCAGAGAAATGCAAATCAAAACAACTTTGAGATGCCATCTTACACCTGTCAGATTGGCTAAGATCAAAAACACAAATGACAGATTATACTGGAGAAGATGTGGAGCAGGGGACCACTCTTCCATTGTTGGTGGATGTGTATGCTTTCTCAGCTACTCTGGAATGCAGTATGGTGGTTTCTCAGAAAACTGGGATTCAAACTCCCTAAGGATCCAGCAATACCACTATTGGGCATATACCCTAAAGAGGCACATTCTCACCCCAAAAGCATTAGCTCACTATGTTCATAGCAGCATTATTGGTAATAGCAAGAACCTGGAAACAACTGAGGAATGGATCAACAAACTGTGGTACATCTACACATGTACTACTCAGCAGTAAAAAAAAAAAAAGATATGATATCCTTGCTGGCAAATGGATGGATTTAGAGAATATTCTCCTGAGTGAGGTCTCACAAACCCAGAAGTGTAAGCAGGGGATGTACTCACTAATTAGCAAAATCATTCTTTGTTTTCATTGAATGATGATGGGTGAATAAAGTGATTTAAAACACACACACACACACACACACACACACACACACACACACACACCAAAATAAAACAAAACAAAATTTCTGGTTTGTCTGTAGAAGCATTGCTTAGCAGAAATTAGTGGTGGCCATAGTGCATTCCTGGGCATTAGCTGTGACCTACTGTGTCTTCTTTATCTGTAGCTGAGCCTAACCTGGCTTGAGAAGCTGTAGATTTTAATTTTTATGTTTTATGTATCTTAGAAAAAAGAGAAGTTTTATTACTGTATGGATGTTTTGTTATCTATTCTGAATATTTTGCTTTTTTATATAATGTTTGATATTGATTTTCAAAAACAATAAAAAAAGATAAAATGAGAAAATCAATTCTACCAAAGTTTTCCTGTGGCATATACACATAAGTTTTGATATGCGCATGACCATACATAAAATCTCATGAGCAAAAATACATACACTTTAAAGTATCAAAGTGTACCTATATTTTGTATAATAATGAACAAAATAAAAAAACAAGTCTAAAAGATTTTATCAATCATTAACTAAAACCTCATTATTCTTTAATTAAATGAGCTTTTAATCTCTGTTAAGTGTTTATCTTCTAGATTTATTCACAATTATAGAAATAAATAATACCATATTTATTCTCTTAAAAATATATAACTGATCCAACTTCTCTAACCAAAAAGTTTCTGTACATCTTTCTCTGGGGTCTAGGCCAGACTTTTGTTACAGAAAGGCAAGCAAATGTTTTGTCTAGGTCTTTCCTGAGGGTGCTTACACATCAATGAGAAGATTGTTATCAGAATGTTTGGGACATTCTCCAAGGTAATTAATTTTTTTCACTACTAACTTGCTAATAGTTTTCTGCTGGTGTTTGGGAAATCTAGCCATGGCTATTTTTATATATACAGAAGTAATTCCTCTTTTCAGTCTGTTGATGTTGAAAACATTTTCCATTTCTAGTATGTATCACTTTCTTTAACTATATTATTGACTTTAATAAAGTTTTAATATATATTTGTGACTATATGGATTATATGACTATATTGGTTATAAATTAGCTTTTAATTTTATTGTTAAGATTAGTATGAAAGCAATATCAATTTATTACCATTCTCTTTGCCACATATTTTGATTTTTTTTCTCTCTGAGAAGAATCTCTGTATCTATCTATAGTAAAGACAATAGAAACTAACACACAAGTCTATACAATTCACTTTATATATATCTAAGCTTAACAACAAAGACAACAATGATCTCTTTTGATTATTAACATGTTTACATTATTTATTTATTTATTTATAGACAATAAAGTCCCTTTTTTCATGCATCCCCTGGCTCTCCCACCTTTACCCCTCCCAAACCCTCCCTGTCTGCCTACAGCTTCCCTCCTCCCCGTCCCCTCAACCCCTCCTCCAAAAGGGCAAGAAGGCCCAAGATGGATCAACTCAGCATCCACTCCAGGCAGGTCCCCTTTCCTTATCATAATGTCATCTCTGGGATAGGTGTTCCTAAGGGGAGAGTGGGCTCTAAATTGCTAGTCCATGCATAGAAGCACAATCTGATCTCACCTCTTGAGACTCCATAAACTGCCCATGTCAGTGGACAGTAGTCTATCCTTGGAGGGTCTAGTTCATTTTCTTGAAGGTTCCCCATTGGCTGTTCTTGATTCAGTGAGCTCCCCAGAGCTCCAGCCAGACATCACTCTGGGACATTTCCTCATAATCCCTATCCCCTTGCTCATACAGACTCTCCTCTCCTGCTCTCTGCTGGATGAGAGCTCAGCTCAGTGCTCAGCCATTTATCTCTGCCTCAACCTCTATTTATTGTTGGATGTAAGTTCTGTGATAGCAGACACTATTGTCTCTATTGGAGTGTCTATTCATTCGATTATAAGGGATGTCTTGTCTAGGCAACACCTTCAACTATTGGTTGGAGACCTAGGCAGGAACATCCTGTGAGTTCTTGTAGGTGCCTGTAGCACCTGGTCTTTCTCCAACCCCACATTGGCTCCCTTTATTAAGATCTCCATCTCTTTTTTTCTATCTCCTTGTTGCTCCTCTCATTCAATCCTCTCCTTCTCTAATGATTTGTTCCCACCTCTTCTTGGTTATAACTCCTTATGCTCTCAATTACCTAAGGAAATTTCAATTTTCTCTTCCTAGGAGAATCCCTGGAGGTCTTTCTTAAGTTTCATCTGATCCCAGGCTTTTCAGGGTTTGCGTTTTGCAGCCTAGGCATTTTTGTTTCAATGTGAAAGTTATTTGGCATAATAACAGAATTAGAATTTGTGTATAAGACTATCCTAGTATTTAGAATATACACACCAAAACATTTAGGCATTATATTTCACCTTGTCCATAATTTCCTTTCAGATGAATCAAAGATATAAAATAAAGACTGTTAACACAAATAGGGCAGAAATATTAAAATCTAAATCATCTAGTTAGTGAATATATTACTGTAAGTTTCTCTAATCCTATATTTTTCATAGGTTTCAAATATTTAAAAACAAGAATATGCACACATATTTGTATACAACTATAATATACAAATATAAGCTCAAAAATATATTAACTTGAGTGAAGTGGGACAGGGCATGGGAAGAAATATAGAGAAAATGGAAATGATTATAATTATGTTTTAACTTTTAAATTGAAAAAGAGCAATATCAAGAGAAAGGTAATAAAACTTACACATTGAGAAAGGAAAAGATACTGATAACATTTTTAATATAATGGGAAGATTGTAGAAATTGGTCATGAATCAATCAATTTACATTGACCACACATATGAAAATTTCAAACAAAATATTTTGAGATTATTCCAGCAATTTTCATTTGCTAGTATCTCCTCATCTTTGGATGGATCTTTGGAATCACAGGCCTTCCATGCTCAGATTTTTATCTTACACATGCATGTGTGTGTTTCAAAACTTTTATGACATTATATTTGTTTAGAATATACTTTCCTTGAAATCATCCACTCCCCTTCTCCCTTTTCACTAATATCACTGGGCCTTGGAATGAAAGGGTGTGAATATATATGTCCTATGTAGTGATAGACCTTGTAGTCTCTTATTCTCTGCATATTGATTGGCAGGGTCTCTCTGTTATTTACCATCTTGCAAAAAGAAGCTTCTCTGATGAGGGATAAGAGATGCACTAATATGTGAGTGTAATGATAAATATTAGAAGTCATTTTAGAGCTATGTCCATTTAGTAGAATAATAGTAATAGATTTTCCCTGAAAACCCTAGATCTATTTACCCACAGGTTCTTGGTCCCAATAACAATGTCAATGGTGGGTTCTATCTGGTGGATCTGTCCTTAAATCCAAACAGAATAATGGGTTACTACCATAACACATGTGCAACTATTATACCAGGTGGTGTATTTTCGTAGGACCATCATTATTGTAGTTTGCCTAGTTCATAGCTGAAGTAAGACTGATAATTGCTCTCACTCTCTGGTAACATGCATAGCACCAATCAGCAGTATTAATGCTTGACAGCATTGATGAAGCTGTCAATTTAATACCAACTTGATTTATCAATGCTCTATAACTCAAGATGTGGTTTCTTCAGTAATACGGTCTTACTATCAAGTTCTGAAGTAAAACTAAGAACAATTATAATAGTGGTACTCATGAAGACAGTAGGGAGTATATAGAGTTCTATTCATTTATTTTTACTCTATATGGAGTCAAAAGCCCAATATACTATTCAAATTAGAAGTCTGTTCCAAGAAAAAAATAAATTTGAATTTCTAGTTTGTTTATTAGGCTCAAGCAATACTTGTAATTTTAAAAACATGATCCTCCAAATTTTTCAATTCACTTGATTTCTTTAACTGTCATTAAAACTGAAGCTCTATGCCACACGAATGTTTGATTTGGCTGTATTGTTGGTGCATATTTAACTCCACCTCAGAAAAAATGTGTTCTAATCATGAACAAAGATATTATTTACCTATAATGTGGTAAATAGTATTCTGCTTCATCAAAAATAAGCATTTAAAACTATTTCTAATATTTCTTGCTCACTAGAAGACTGATGTGAAATGTGAAATTATGCATAGAGAAGTGCTAATTTTATTATGTCCTTCAGAATTAGCAAGATAATAAAACCTCTCCTTTACATCTTTGGCGTAATTTCTAGTATTGTGTAACATGTGCTACTACATAACAAAACCAATTCTTTTTTAAAGAGTCAACTAAAAATATTTATGTAGATGATTTGAAAAAGTCAAATATAAATTGTTAGTCTGCATCTATTATAAAACCTTATTTTTTGTACTGTAAGTTTTCTTCTCACAAAACTGATTAGTTCTCATTTTTAATTTGTTAGTTATTTAGCTTAAGAACATGAGAAATGTTGTTTTTACTTTCATGTGATATAATTAGAATTATGAATTGCCAATTTAATTACATTTAATTTTTTATTATGTTAGATATGATTTTTAATTCCCAGTTTTAAAAAAAACATCACTGAGAAGTGAAGCATACATGAGGATAGCTGCAAGTCTTTTATTTTACATTTAAAAATAATTCAATAGTAATTTTTTAAGGGGGAGAATGAAGTAAATGTTAGCTGTGATTTTTTTCATAAAAGAATTCATAATTGTAGGCTAGCATTAAATGTAAATATTTAATAATATATACATAGCAATGGCCATTCAACATTCAAATCATTTGATTAATATTAATTTATTCCTCATGACAACCTCATTATGCATTTTGTTTTTTGTTATAGATTTCCATACAAAATGGTTTTTATTTTTCATGTTGCATAATAACACTCAGTTGGTCAATATATTGAATGTGTTCAAATACATTTTAAATAGCTAGCATGAAGTCTTATCTTTAGATGTTTGAAAGATGACATTAGGTAGATATGCTTTCTGAGAATGTGCCCCAAATGTAGTGAGATTTTCAAAAATGAATAAGAAAAATTGGAGAGCTATCTTTGCAGTAGTACATTCCAGTTATCTTAAGTTAAACGTGGTCATGAAACATGTGTTTCTATTATATGTGTGCAAACTATGGCACAGAGAGTTTGAATGTTTTCCCAGTGAATGAAAACACTCTGAAATATCAGCACTCATTATAAAAATACTGTAGCTCAGAATACTGCAAAGTAAACCTAAATGTATAGCTGCATATGACAAGACAGATAGTGAAGTCAAGTATAGGTGATCTGCAGAAAAGGAGTAGAATTTCTGAGGCAAAGTACAGAATTCCCAAGGGTTTATTACACTGAATACACTTAAGGCTCTTTAAGAAGATCAGTGTTTCACGTCTGTTTGATCTCTGTGTGAAGATACAATATGAGGTGTGGCTTTGGTGGTATAATGGTAGCATAGCTACCTTCCAAGATAAAATTACAATAGAAATTTTTGATGGAGTGTTTGACAGCAGATTAGGGAAAGTTTAGCAATGTGGAGAGACACCCAGGAAAATCTCAGCACAAAAACAACATAAAGGATATATTTCTTTGCCTTCGTGTTGTAGTTGAACTTCAAAAACATCTCTTTTAAAATACTAGTTTAACACCACTAATGGGTCTTAAACCCCAGTAACTCTAAATGACAGCCAAGGCAATTTTGCCTAATGATGCATAATTATAGTTGTATGTATTTATCAAACATTTTGTGTCCCTAACTAACTTTATCACCAATATCAAAAGTAAGAAAATGAATTACTAAATGAACAAGAAATTTTTTTAACTTGTTTTGACCTTTTAAATACGCATAAAAGTTGAGAATTTTGGTTAGCATTAGAAGAGCTATGTGATGGATTATATCTTGGTTAACATGCTCTTTGGATTATTAAAATTATTGACATATATATGCAAATAGAGACTTCAATGTCTTAAAAATTATTGCTTATTGTTCAATGTTTTTACATTTTATATTTTATTATATTTTCTATTCTACCTACTCCTTTTTCACAAAATGGAATGATAGCTATAAATTTTTCTCTTGAGTTATGTAAAAAGATAGAGACATAGTACTTCATTCAAAGATATTCTATAGCTTAAGCTACACAAAACAAAAAGGCATTTAAGGTAGTCAGCTAAGATACTTTCATTATTTTAGCATAATTCACCATTATATTAAACAAGAGAACACATGCTAATGATAGTTCATTTTCATCAATGCCTGTCCAAAGCATTTAAAGGGAAATACACATTTTAGTTCAGAGTTTCAAAGGTTTCTCTCAGTGATATATTCATCCCGTTGTTTTCTGTCCAAACTAGGACATGACACAGAAATTCATGGCAGGAAGGGCAGAGAGTGAGATCCTGAGAAGAGAGAATTGGGGGGCATTAAGGGGTGAAGAAAGAGAAAGGTAGGAAAAGATGGAGGGAGGGAGGGAAGGAAGGAGAATGGGAGGGAAGTGGGGAATAACAGAGAGAGAGAGAGAGAGAGAGAGAGAGAGAGAGAGAGAGAGAGAGAGAGAGGGAGGGAGGGAGGGAGGGAGAGAGGGAGAGGGAGAGAGCAAACTTGAAGACATCTAGCTTCCAAGTGTGTTTCTCCAATGACCTATTTGCTCCATCCAGGCCTCACCTCCCAGAGTTTTTAGTAGTTCTTAAAATAGAGCCATCAACTGGTGACCAGGAGTGTAATACATGAGCCAGTGGGTGATATTTTATATTCAAGCTATGACAAGTAGCTTAAAAATACCTCTGTGGTACACTATCATGATCTTTGTGCTATTGCAAAAAATGAATACAAAAAGTGAAAGTACCTCATTCAAAATGCTGTGGAACGTGGAGGTGTGATTGACTAAGGAATGGAGAGCTAACTGAGGAAGCTTTGTCTGTGATCATATTTTATTTATCTTTTTGTACTTTTTCAGAGTGCTCTAATTATGATACTATAGAATCAAAATGAAATATGCATATCTTAACAGCTTTTAGCTACTAGAGCAATTAAAATGAAATGCACTTGATTTTCAGACAAGTGAAAATAATTAAATAGAAAATTGATGTACATATTTTCTTAAAAAATATAGTTAACTAGCACATTTTCCAAGCAGGGAAAAATGTGTGTAAAAACTTTAAAGTTTCTACAGTATGTAATGAAGGGAAGCAGACTGTCATAGATAGACAAGATTGTTATTCACAAAAGAGGTAAAATACCATAGTGAATATTCATTAAGATCTACTGATGATCTATAAGTCATGTAGCTTTCAAATACCATACATAATTACATTATCAGTTCATTGTAGGAAAGAGTGGTAATTTGAACTTACATTCGTATTTGATGATTTATTAAATGAATAATCTTAAGAAGACTAATAAGAATTTATCTGACATAGTGAATTTTCCAATGTGTAATTACATATTACTTATGAAGTTTATATTTGTAAAGAAATGCACAACTTAGCCTTGTAATAGGTTCTAAGACTAAACTTTTCAGCACAGTTTTAGAAGGTAAATTTGGAAAGAAAAGAAATTAGCCACATAACTTGCTACTTGAAGTGAATCCTTTATAATTTTGAGAAATTTATAGAGTGTAGACTGCTAAAAAGCCTTAGGTATTCATTTTAATTTTAGAATATATGTTGCTGAAGTAAGCTAAAGTCTGGAGAATTCAAAATATGTCTCTTCAATATTATTAGCCCAGGGCCTACTTATATAATTGAACTGAATATTGATAATAATATTTAGCTACTTAAAAAATATGCCCCAACTGAAAAGAAAAGTTTGCAGATTTTATTTGACACTTGTATATGGGGAGAAAAATTAGGTTAATTTATGCAAGCCCCTTTAACATATAAATACTTGAGAGGAAACTCACTTATCATGAATACATGCATTGGCATCTAAATTATCCTATGGAGTAATGTGGTGTGGAAGAGGCCTTTAGAGTCAACCCGCATCTAAAATCATTTTACTTGAACCAATGAGTTAACCATTTCCAAGTTTAGCATCTATTTACTTTTTATAAAGCTTTTGGAGGCAGAATTCATTAACTTTGAATGTCATTCAATGAAGTAATCATTTTATTATTATTTCCTTAGGCCAATATTAAAGAAAAATTCAATATTCTTCAAACAAACTAGAGAAAACAAAAACCAGTATTAAAGTACATTAGTGCCTATAAAGAATGACAAAAATCTGATTTAAGCATGATGAATGTCAGATGAAACCAGATTTATTCATTAATAACAGAAGAGAATGTAAAGATTCAATTAATTTAAGAAGGCGGCATTGGAATTTCCATTACAAAGATTCCAAAACTTAAGAGTCCCCTGCCTTTAAAGAATTTACAGAGGAGTAGTAGAGAAATGCTTGAAGATAAATAATTAAAAAGCATTTTGATAAGATAGTGACAGGATAAAAGAGCAGAAGAAACAATTATCTCTTTCTGAAAGATTTGATGCATTTAAGGGGATGATGGATAGATACACTAAAGAACTATATAGTCAACAAATTTGTACTGAGACAAAGAAGACTATGGATTACTAGTATTAAAGATGCCATCACCAACTAGCAGTGTACTCCTCCATCACAGGGGCAGGTGGACCCGTTCAAGTTTGAAGCCAGCTTGGTATACACTAAAATTTCTAGGTCAGGCAGGGCTACATAGAGGGACTTTGTCTCAAAAACAAACAAAAACAAAACAAAATACCTTCGGCATATGGGATTGGTGTCAAACCCAAATAATTGTCCTTTATTGTCATAGTATTGGGTTAGAAAAGTCTATTCCATACAGTAATGATGAGACTGGTATACAAACAAGGGTCCTATCCCAGAGGTACTCATGAACAACCTGATACTGATAAGAAATATGGATATTTTGTGAATTGACTTAGCACAGTATGTGTCACAAAATAAAAATGTGACTCATAGTAACTTATGTTAGATCAGCATTCTATCTTCATTCTATCTTCAGTAGGGACATTGAGAGGATACAATTCAATATTAACTCTTCAGTTTTGTTTGTTAATATAATCCTTCTCACCTTTAATCTTTCTGTTATTAGAAATATTTTCTTAACTTCTTCCGTATAGGTAACAGAGTTCAGTTTGTGCTTTGTAAAATTCTAAAATTTCACAGAACTGGGACCTAAAACAATTTTGCACTGCACAAAATATATGTTTTAATGTTTATGTGGCAGCTGATTCTTTTGTTCTTGCTTTTTGCTACTATTGGTAGAATTTTGTTTACTTTGTGTAGTATAAGAAATTAGCCCATAAAACATATTATGCGTGATTGGAGTATAAAAATATTTTTCTTATAAAACTTGCAAAAACCATCACATTTACAAATTATAAATGACCCATTCTATTTTTATTAACAGCCTATGTATATGGAATCAATCTAAATTTAATTATTTTGGAAGATAAATTATTTACTTATGCAAAGTTATTTCTATTTATTATTCCTTCATATTTGTGATAATCATACATAGACATAGAGCCACTATGGGCTTAGCAGTAAGGTGCTAGCATCCATGTGTGATGACTGGAACTTGATCCCTGGGACCAACACAGTGGAAAGAGAGCTGACTCCAAAAGTGTTGTAGTCCTCTGACCTCTAACATAGTCTATAACACGAGCGCCCTACTCCACACTAAGTAGATGATCGAATTTCCTCCCAGAAGATACCACCACCAGCAGCATTTTTATTTTTACAGAACAAAATAGAACCAAACCAAACAAACAAAAATTTAAAAAATAGCCAGAATCTCAGGGACTAATTTAAAATTGCTCTTCAGCTCTGTGTACTGCTCAATATCATCGTTTAGAATAAAAGATTATGGAAAGGTATGATGATTTAGCAGGTAAATGCTCTTTGCTGCCAAACCTGTAAATTAAGTTGAAAGCCTGGAATGGCAGAAGATAAGCAACTTCCACAGGGTGCTTTGGTGATCTTCACATGCACACCATGGCATCTGAGTGCATATGTGAGCACATACACATATCCCAATACTGATAACAAATTAAATGTTATAAAACAATTTAGAAAGAGTAAGAGCACACAAGGGATTTTTATGATAGGATGTATGGATGATTGGGATGACCCTTGAAGGTGCTAAATGATGATAACAATATACCATAGGAAAGTAATTGTGGCTGAATTCTCTCAGACGTTCAATTATACAGCAAAACTAATAATGGGATAGTGTGGAACTGACAAAAAAGAGGGGATTTAGTGTTATTTGAGCTAACAAAAGGTTTTTGTTGTTAATATACTGACAGTAACTATGCTCTAGTCATTTTCCTTTGAAAATTTCTTTCAAGTTAACAGTGACTTAAAGTGATATTGTTAATAAGTCCGTCTTCTAAAATAAACTCAAAAATTGGCTTTAATTTATCTTTTGATCTTAGCAGAACATAACTCACTTTTAAAGTATTATACATTTAATGTTAAAAATAACCCAAATGCTTTGATAGCATTAATATTCAGCTCTAATCAAGCTTTGTTTTTAATAGGAAGGGTGATTTTAAAAAACATTTGATGAAATACTTTTTAAAACTTCAAATTATATTATAATTTATGAGAACAGAGTATTCCTGAGAGGTGAAAATTCTAGTCTGGAAATGCCAGCAAGAAAATCTTAATGTGTTCAGCAATCAATTGACAGAATGAAAGCAAATAAAACATTAAGAAATAATAAAATGCAAGTCCATCAAACTGTTTTCTACAATCCATAGTGTTTGGAAAGTATCTTTGAGAAATTTTCAAGTTAGTTTTCAGTTGGGAGTCATTTCATCAGTGCAGGAATATGGCGCACTGTGTACTAATTGAGTTCATCTTGAAAACAAATATACAGTACCAGAAAAAACTAGAAGTTGTTGGTTTGACTAATGAAAAATAAAATCTTTATAAATCAAAAAGTTTCCACTGAAAAGAGTTGGAGAAAACAGTAAACATTAAATATTCTCAACAATGTTCTAAATACAAAAACTATAATGTATATTTTGCCAATAAAAAAGGAAGTTAAAAGTAATCTCTCAAAATTCATTAAAGATGCACTCACTATTTCTATTCTACATATTTTAGAAGGGAAGATTAAAATGAAAAGTGCATAAATATATCACAAGGCAAAATGTAGGCTGTGCTGGAGAGAATTTTATTTGTGTGAGTATGTGTATGTGTATAAGGCAAACTACAAAATAAAGATAGAGAAAGATAGAATGGTGATACTGCAATCCAATTAACATTCCAATGACATTTAGGCATATAAACTATAAAAATGTGATAGGATCTACTGAGGACCATTTCTATAATTGCAGTTCTCTGCAATAGTAATTACACCTACATGTAGTCAAACTGCATTGAGCTGCATGGGCTGCATTCCTTTTTGTAAGCATGATGTCAAGGATACTTTAAAGTGTGTGCTATTTCATTATATGAATTATAATAGAAGGACAGGCCTGCGTCTTTCAAAGCATGATTTAGCTGCATGAGAATTTGTCATCAGATCTGAGTAAGGACCAGGATTGGGTATCCAATATCTACTACACAATGATAGCTTAGAATTTGAGATATAAAAATATCCTTTAATCAACACTTAATTATTCCTAAGATACATAAGTATTTGTAAGTATATTACAATAAAACCTAATGCACGCGTAATATACTAATAATACATATAATTCTACTAAAATATTTTAACTTTTTTATAATTCATCTTATGACAGATTTTATTAATTTTTTTTGGTAGTGCTAAATATCCAACCCAATTCCTTGCACTGGTAGACAAAGGCCCTACCACTGATCTACACTTCCAGCTGTTTTCTCTGTATTATACTATTTTTTATTAAACACAGAAGAAAACATCATTTAGTAAAATATCCATGGACCACAACTTCGCAAAAGAAGCAATGAGGAGGTGGTTTCTTTCCTGGGCTCTCTTGTTGTAGAGCTACTTGAGCAGGTTGCTGCAGAGCTAACAAGACTCCTGGAACCTCAGTGAGAAGTTCACCATCAGGAAGCAAACTAAAGCCTACTTGTGCAGTCGCTGCTCTACACTGGAAAATGTCTTCATTTCTTTACCCTATAAAACAGCTTTAAAATAA
>PVIH01007417.1:63289-100733 GCA_004025045.1 Sigmodon hispidus | reverse complement strand
CACAGAGGTCAGCCACAGGGTCAGCCACAGAGGTCAGCCACAGGGTCAGCCACAGAGGTCAGACAGTGGTGGCACCACCTTTAACCTCATGCCTTTGCTCCCAGTACTTGAGAAGCAAACACAAACACAGTTTTTAATCCCAGCACTAGGGATCACACACCTTTAACCCTAGTGTTTAGGAACATATACCTTTAATCCCAGCACTGGGAAGGTTGAGACAGGAAGTGAGTGATATGGCTGGGCAGAGAAAGGGATATAAGGCGGGAGGAGACAGAGTTTGACCTTTCCCTTCCTTTGTTTTGTTTTTTTTTGCCTGAGCATGCAGTCAGAATTCCTGGAGATAGGATCTTCCCCTTTTGGCCCGAGGATTCAGTAGTTATGAGAAGTTTCTCTGGGGGCTTGTTCATCTGCTTCTCTGATTTTTAAGCATTTACCCCAAACTCTGGCTCTGGGTTTTTATGAAGACCAATTAGAATTCATGCAACATAGCCTGGCTATATAGTAAGGCTGGTGGTAATAGGAAGGGGCTGTGGAGGAACAAGGACCAGGGTGACAAATGTTTATTTTAAAAAGCAAAAGTTCCAATCCTAATGTCAGACAAGGTAGAATTCAAGAAAAAAAGCTTTGAAGGGACAGACACTTTGTACCGTGGTGCTACCTGTCCTGCTAAGTGCTATACTTGTGACACGTGGATAAAATAGCTACAAATATCCAAACAGCAAATAACACTGAAGCAACCTGGAGAGAGAAGCTGTAGGAAGTGGAAAGACCAGACAGAACAATAGCTTTAACACATATCTCTCGGTCTCGGGTCAAAGGAATAGTAATATCAGCAAAAATCTTAAAAACCAGAAAAGTAAGTGTAGGTTCCCTAAACAATGCTATTTATTTGCAAGCTGGATAAAAGCTTTGTAAATTCCTAAGGACAACATGTCATATAACGATGAATCATCTAATTGCTGCTTATGTTTAGAGGCTTTAGCAGCCTAAAGCATCACCTCCTGCCTCTGTGGCCAGGAGTTAGGGAAATCAGTGGCAGCATCTCTGACTGGTTCTGGCTAAAATATGACCAGAGATTGGCATGGGAGCACATATCTATAATCCCAGCATTTAGGAAGCAGAGGCAAGTAGACTTCTGTGAGTTTAAGGCCAGCATGGCCTACAAAAGGAGTTCCAGACCAGCCATAAATACACAGTGAAATTGTGTCTCAAAAGCAAGGGGGTGGGGTGGACTGGAGAGATGACTCAGAGGTTATTAGGAGCACTGGCTGCTATTGCACAAATTCTATTTAATATATAATAAAAACATGGAGACAGATATTGGGGAAAAGCTGGAATACCAGAGAGGAAACTGACCACAGCCAATTCTCATCCAGCCAAGCCGTCAGGCTGAACATGGTAAGTCCTATCTTCAAAGGTCCTCGGCCTGACTCAGAAGAATTGCTAAATTCCTACCTTCTCCTGCCTTATATCCCCCCTCCCCCCAGCTATTCTACTTCCTGGTTCAACTCTCCTAGACCTAGGATTAAAGGTATGAACCACCACTGCCTGGCTGTTAGGCCTTGAACTCACAGAGATCCACCTGAGTGAAGAAATTAATTAAAGGCATGGGTCACCACTTCCAGATCTTCAGACTGGGTTCTGTGGGTGGCTTGTCCTCTGATATTTCTGACTAATTTTATTAAATATACAATATATCACCACAGGCTGCTATTCCAGAGGTCCTGAGTTCTATTCCCAGCAACCACATGGTGGCTCACAATATAATGAGATCTGGTGTCCTCTTCTGGCATACAGGTAGAATACTGTATACGTAATAAATCCTTTTTTAAAAAGGAAGAGGAGGGGCTGGAGAGATGGCTCAGCAGTTAAGAGCACCGTCTGCTCTTCCAGAGGACCCGGGTTCGATTCCCAGCACCCACATGGCAGCTGACAACTGTCTGTAGTTCCAGTTCCAGGCAAACACCAAGGCAAATAAATAAAGTTTAAAAAAAAAAAGGAAGAGGAGGATGAGAAGGAAAAAGAAGAAGGAGGAAGAGGAGGAAGGTGGGGAAGAGCAGATGCTGCTGAAGCTGCTATATCTGAGGACTTCATTGGGGCTGGGAAAGAGAAGGATGAGAATCTGCTCCCTATGGGCTCACTCAGACAGGCCTGGAGTCCTCAGGTCCCCAGGGCACCTTCTGAGAACAAAGGATCAAAGAGAGAAAGGAATGCCACTGTCTCTTTATGAGGTTGTCCCAAAGTTAACTCCATAGAAGCCAGTCTGTAAGTTCCACACAGGCTCAAGTGGCGGTTTCTGACTTTTGAAAGGAAGAATAAGAACAAATTTGCAAATTATGTTTGTTATTGTTTGCTTGGGGGTTTTGTTTGGCAGTGATAACAGGCAAGTGTTCTACCTACCACTAAGCTAAGCTACAGCTTCAGAGAGTTTGTGCATAGGGCCAGTAAGATGGTTTCACTGGTAAGAACATTGACCTCCAAGCTTGACTTGAGTTTGACCCCTGGAATTCACATGGTAGAAAAGAAGAATCAAGTCCTACAAATTGTTCAGTAACTTCCACACATGATCCTCCCCAGATACACACACACAAACACACACACATACACACAAACATACACACACATACAAACACACATACATATATACACATACATGTACAAATACACACAAACATACACATGCACATAAACACATGCACACACATGTACATAAACACATATATACATATGTACATACATATGTTTATAGACCTACCTCTACCTCTCAAATGCCAGGTGTATGGGAATGCACTGTCATGCCAAGCTTACAAATGACATTTATTGGGGTTTTGAGAGAGGATCTCATCTACCCCAACCAGTCTTAAACTCCTGAGCCTCCTGACTCTGCCTTCTTGTGGTGGGATGATCTTTCTGTATACTGTGAATATGCTCTCGTATATATATAAGTATATACATATATATTTATACATATTTTCACATACATAAATATATATGTACTACATATATTATATATGTGTGTCTCACATATATAAATAAGGCTGTTTTGACTGATAGCCAGGCAAGATAAGCTTAGGCGGTACCATTCAAACTAAAGAGGGAGATGAAGAAGATGGAGTCAGGGCAGACACTTCAAGCCACTCAGGAAGCAAGATATGAAACGAACTGGTAAACCACAGATCATGTGGCAATACATAAATAATAGAAATGGGTTAATCTAAATGTAAGAGCTAGCTAGTAATAAGTCTGAGCCATGGGCCAAACATTTATAATTAATATAAGCCTCTGAGTGGTTATTTGGGAATAGGCAGGCCAGATAGATTTGTCTGTAGGCCCCTGCATGACCTTTCCCTGTACTCTGAGCCGTGAGGCAAGGCCTGTGGTTGCTGGCTGTGCATTCTGTGCTCAACACCTAGTTCCAGTAAGTTTCTGGTTTCCTGCCTGTGGGGGTTAGAACAGGTGAGTTTAAGTTGTTTATCTTAAGTCAGTAATTTTGCAGCCACCTGGAGAATTTCCACTGTGCTCTGCCCCAGGTGTTTAAGTCTGACCCCAGGTTTCAATAAACGGCACTCGGCATTCTCCCTGCACAAACCACCCTCGATGAAATGTTTTCTTTATAAGAGTTATGGTGGGGGGCTAGAGAGATGGCTTAGCAGTTAAGAGCACCACCTGCTCTTCCAGAGGACCCGGGTTCGATTCCCAGCACCCACATGGCAGCTAACAACTGTCTGTAGTTCCAGTTCCAGGCAAACACCAAGGCAAATAAATAAATAAATAATAAATAAATAAAGTTTTTTTTTAAAAAAAAAAAAAAAAAAAAGAGTTATGGTGGTCATGGTATCTATTCAATGGAAACCCAAACTAAGATAACAGGCATGTTTTTCTATGTCTGGCACAAATTATGTTTTATCAAAGATATATGCTGAAAGTAAACATTCAGATTTTCTATTGAAATAAAGTTGATCTTTAGATAAATAGTGTGTAATCAACGACCAAAAACAAGACTGCCTTCCATCCTGAACTCAGGTAGCCCAAATGTATCAGATTCATTGTGTATCTGTGGATAACCTTTGAACTCCTGACCTTCCTGCCCCATTACAGTACTGAATTACAGGGGTATATGGCCATAGCTGACATGTGCGGTGTGTGGGGGGGATCACACCCAGGTGTCTGAAGTCACTTTTTCTGATGCTTCAATAAAATACCCAACAAAGTGACCTAAGCAGGGAGGGCTTGTTTTCTGTCATGACACAGAAGTTACTGTAACAGGAGCTGGTCACATGGGGGAAACAGTCAGGAAGCAGAAAGCATAAGGCTGCTTGCTGCTCAGCTGGATTTCTCCTTTGCTTGTAATCTGAGAACCTTGCCCAGGGAATGGAGCTATACAATTTAGGGTTCCTCTTCACAAACCAGTTAACATAAGAGACAATCCTTCACAGTGACTGGGCACAGTAGCGGTATTATTGTTGTTGTTGTTTGTTTTGGCTTTTTTTAATATTTATTTTTATTTTATGTGAATTGATGTTCTGCCTGCGTGTATAACTGTGTAAGGGTGTCAGATCTTGGAATTACAGACAGTTGTGAGCTGCCACAACTGGGAATCGAACTCAGGCCCTCCAGAAGAACAGTCAGGGCTCTTAACCGCTGAGCCATCTCTCCAGCCCTATTTTGGCTTTTTGAGACAAGGATTCACTGTTTCCCTGGCTGTCCTTGAACTTACTCTGTAAACCAGGTTGTAGATTTGTGCTCACCTTTAATCCCAGATCTCTGGAAGCAAAAACAGACAGATCTCTGTGAGTTTGACACCAACCTGGTCTAGAAAGCTAGTTCCAAGACAGCAAGGGCTACTCAGAAACTCTGTCTTAAAACAAAACAAAATATAGCAAGAGAGCTAGCAGTGAAGGCTCATGCTACAAGCCTAGCATTTGAGAGGTAGAAACAGGAAGATCGGGAGTTCAAGGCCATCCACAGCCAGGAGCACAGCAAGTGTGAGTAAAGCCTGGACTATAAAAGATCCTGTTTCCTTCTTAAATCTGTACTTACTACATGTACTTACTGTATGTATGTGTATGGGTGGTGAGGAGCATGTGTCACAGAGCACATAGGAAGGTCAGAGTCACCTGCTTCATGGGTTGGCTCTTTGCCATGTGGGTCCTAGGAATCAAATTCAGATTGTTGCATTTGCCAAAATGCATCTTTCTTTATCTGCTGAGCATGTTGCTGGCCCCAGGAAATCCTCTTTCAACAGCTGGGGAGATGACCCAGTCAATATGGTGCTTGCCTTGCGAACACAGAAATGTGAGTTTGGTCTCCAGATCCCATATGCTGACAAGCTGGAGGAGCTGGCGTGAGTTTGGAATTCCAGTGCTGCCGGCCTCAGCTTAGCCTTTCTGGTGAGTTCCAGACTAGTGAGAGCCCTGTCTCAAAGAAAAACCAAATAAACACAAAAAGGCCTACACACACATACACACACACACACACACACACACACACACACACACACACACACACACGAACATGTGTAAAATGAAACAAAAACCATATGGCTAACCTTTACTTCAAGTACCAACTCATAATCATAGGAATGCCGGAATGCCGTGCCTGAAGCCCTGGCCTGCAATTCTGCCTTAAAAAATAAACTGGCGCTCACAGCTTGATTTCTGCCAACCTAATACACAAAATCCTGAGAGAAATCAGCCAAGCATTCTAAGGCACATCCTTTAAAAATTAGTAATAATAAATGCTGCAATAAAAGGAAATGCCTTAAGCACACCTGGGATCCCTTTTGGGTAAGGACTCAGGGTTGACTAGTCTAGAACCTGCTTTCAGAGCTCAATATCTTACAAGCTCCCATCACATTTGGACAACTGGAATAAACAGTCGGCTTTCCAGAAGAGCCCTGTCCCATCAAGCATTTGTCCTGGATGAAAGTGCTGTTCTTTTCTCAATTGAGAAAAACCTGCTGCTTTAACATTGTTCTAACAGTCTTTGTTCTCCGTGGAGCTAATTCTGGGCTACCGTTTCAACGTCTATAATGTTTCTGATAAATACAATAACTAAAATTTAACTTTACTCTACTTTTCCCAATTTATTTACAAAAATCTCTGAACATGTGTGATATGAAATAGTAAATGTGACGTGTAATATACAGAGTATATTGTTTATCTACTTATTTTTGAGACAGTCTCACAGTGTAGTTCTAACTGTCCTGGAACTTGCTCTGGAGAGCAGTCTGGCCTCCAACTCACAAAGACCCTTCTGCCTCTGTCTCTTCAATTCTGGGACTAAAGGTGTGTGCCATCACACCTGGCTAGAACTCTAAGTTCTGATGAAAGCATCAAACTACTTAATTTTTTGTTGTTCTTACAGATCTTGAGACTGAGCCCAGGACCATACTTGTTGTGGGGTGTCCACCAGAGAAGCCTGCTCAGATATGAGTTTAGGCCAATAGAAAAATCTTCATTAGCTGGCTGCTGACTACACTAGGTGTTTGTAGTATAGCCCAGCATCACCCAGTGTAGCCCCAAACCTTCCTTAGGTTGAGCTTTTAAGTACAAGCACCATGTCATACTTCAGTTAACAAGAACAGCTAGCCAGAAGCAGAACTAGAAAATTGAAGCAAGGGTAGTATATTTAAGGACTTTCATAGAACTATGGACTGTGACAGATTAGGTCTTTGTTTTCATTTTGGCAGGTGGTGCTGAGTTTTACATCCTGAATAGTAGGTGCTTCCATTATGGAGTCAGTTGTGCTAAGGTCTGGGCCCTGTTACAAATGAATGCTCTGGGGGCTGGAGAGATGGCTCAGTGGTTAGGAGCACTATCTGCTCTTCTAGAGGACTGGGGTTCAATTCCCAGCACCCACATGGCAGCTCACAACTGTCTGTAGTTCCAGTTCCTAGTTCAAGGCAAATAAATAAATATTTTTACAAAAAAATTAAAAAGAAAACAAATGAATGCTCTGCCACAGGCTGTATCCTAAGAACTATTTATTTTTTTGACACAGGATCTCATGTAGCCCAGGCTGCTCTTGAACTCCAGTTCTTCCTGCCTCAGGTTCAATTTATTTTGGTCCATAGTTCCAAAGGTGTCAGTCCTTCAGGAGGAAGGGTGTCGGGGGAGGGTAACCAGAAAAAGACACCAAGTTCTTTTTTTCCTCCTATTTTATTCCACCCAGGCTCCGGGGCTCTGAGATAACACCGCCCACATTCTGAGCACAGTTCACCTCCCACTTAGCTTTTTTGGCAACTTCCTCAGATGTGCTAGAGACACCTGGCTTCACTGATCCAGGTGTTTCTCAAGACAGACAACCAAAATTAAGCATCACAGAATATAGTTTTGATTGTCTTTGTTTCAGTGTTCCAGGTTACAAAATAGCTGTAGTAATAGTCAGCCTGTGATGTCAGTTACAATGAGCTGTTAATGATTTAAACATCGGCTTAGCTCCTTGTAACAATATCCACAGATTACGTGTTCTAGTTAAAAAGTGTTGATAATCTCTGGCCTGTGAACCAAATCTTTCCCATTCTGTTCTGTGTGGTTCATGAGCTAAAATGTCTTTTGTGTTTTGTTTTTTTTTTTTTTTAAACTTTATTTATTTATTTGCCTTGGTGTTTGCCTGGAACTGGAACTACAGACAGTTGTTAGCTGCCATGTGGGTGCTGGGAATCGAACCCGGGTCCTCTGGAAGAGCAGAGGGTGCTCTTAACCGCTGAGCCATCTCTCCAGCCCCCGTCTTTTGTGTTTCTAAATGACTGGAGATGAAAGGGGAGAGAGAGGAGAGGTCTAAGAGGAAGAGAAAGGGGCTAGGTGGGCTGTATATGCCTGTCACTCCAGTACTCATGAGGATCAACACTTGACAGCTATCCTTCCTCTGCAGAGAGTCGGAAGCCAGCCTGATCAACACTCAGCAAATGATAGATACACACCGGTGATGTCACAGTGAAGAATTAACTCCAAATGTTTCTTTTTTGGGGAGTGGGGAGTAATAGCCTTGGCTGTCCTGGAACCCACTCTGTAGACCAGGCTGGCCTCAAACTTAAAGAGATCTGCTTGCTTCTGCTTCCAGAGTGCTGGAATTTATTTTTATACTAGATAAAATATACTAGTTGGTCGTATATTTCTAAATAAATAATCAATTTTCCCATCACTTGTTATTAAACAACTCATAAAGCTATGATCCTAATATCTTTACTTTTTAATATTCATTTATTACTTATGATCTTTAAAAGGGCATCATGTAGTGCAGGCTGTGAACTCCTGACCCTCCTGCCTCCACCACTGAAGTGCTAAAGTCAGGAGGAATATGCTGCCTCGCTCTGCTAGCGTCCGGCTTGTTGTTGATCATGATGACTTTTAGAGAAGAGTTTGCCCAATGTCTTTGAATTCCCAATCTCCTGCTTTCCCCTCTCAATGCTGGGATTACAGACATTTGACATCACACCCAGAAGGAAACGTCATCTTTCATACTACACCATGCTAATCTTTATGTGTGGGTGTCTGTTTCTGGGCCCAGAAAGAAAAGAAACAACATCAACAAAACTCTCTCTAAACAGCATTTTATTACAGGCACTTCTGGGAGTGTCCATATACAACCCATGCTGTCATCTGCACACATGTCATCTATGCACATGTCATCTACATATGTCATCTACACACGTCTTCTACGCACATTATCTGCACACATGTCTTCTGCACACGTCATCTACGCACATCATCTATGCACGTGATCTATACACATGTTATCTGCACACATGTGCCACATTCATAGCTATCTTGGGATGCATGTGGCCTGTGGGCTATAGACTAGACATGCCTGATGGAGATCTTCAATGACTTCAGTAAAATTCTAAAAACTCCGAATTTCCTTATATATTTTTTTTGCTTATAGGTTTTCTGTTTTATGGGGTTACAGGCCTGCAGCCCCATGCCTAATATAGATATGAACAAAACTCAAACAGAATGCATAAAAAGTTGCACTGAAGGGCTGGAGAGAGATGGCTCATCAGTTGAGAGCACTGACTGTTCTTCCAGAGGACCTGAGTTCGATTCCCAGTATCCACATGGCAGCTAACAAGTGTCTGTAATTCCAAGATCTTACACCTTACGCAGTTGTACATGCAGGCAAAACACAATTCACATAAAAAATAAAAATAAATATTTTTTTTAAAAAGTTGCACTGCGGGGCTGGAGAGATAGCTCAGCAGTTAAGAGCACCGTCTGCTCTTCCAGAGGACCCGGGTTCGATTCCCAGCACCCACATGGCAGCTAACAACTGTCTGTAGTTCTAGTTCCAGGCAAACACCAAGGCAAATAAATAAATAAATAATAAATAAATAAAGTTTAAAAAAAGTTGCACTGCTAGCTGAACAGGCTCAAACTTAACAAATGATCAAAAGAATCACAAAACCAGGGTGGTAAGTGGTAGCGCACATCTCTGGCCCCGGCACTTGGGAGGAGGCAGAGAAGTAGCTGGATCAATGTGAGTCTGAGGCCAGCCTCATCTACATAGCAAGTTCCAGACCTTCCAGGGCTGCAGAGTAGGACCCTATCTCACTATCTCCTTAAATAAACAAGATGGATGGATGGATGGATGATTGATAGATAGACAGACAGCCTTTGAGCCAGGTATGGTATTGTGCATGCCTGCAGCCCCAGAATCCCTATAATCTTGGTATTTGAGAAGCTCAGGCAGGTGGATGTCAAGTTCTAGTCCATGCTACCCACTTGTTGATGGGGTAGAGAAGAGTTCAAGCGCTGGGCATGGTGGGGCATGCCTGAACCACCCAGCACCTGAGGGGTAGAAGTCACAGGATCACTGTGTACTCAAGGCCAACCTGTCTGGAAAACAAAATGGAACTAAAACAAATAAACCCTAAATAAGAAAGTGAATTCTAATGTAGCCTTGCTTGAACATGAGATATAAGGCAGAGTCTGCAGTTTTTCTTGTGAGAGGCACAGTGCATCCATAGCACATAGAGAATCTCATCTTCATTCTGTCCATCACAGAAGGGGAATGGTGATGTAGATTTTAATAAAGATGGCTTTATGCTTTGATTTATATTTTCAAAGCAGAAATTGACACTTTTCTACATGATTCAAAAAGCATATTCCGAAAGCTGAACACAAATGTTACCTGTTTGCTAACAGGGATGAGGAGATCTCCCGATAGGCTGCTGTACATTTCATGTTCCTTTTGTCTTTTAGAATTAATAGAAGTCTGTTGTGAGAAGGCAGGTGTGCTGGAGGTGTGGAAGAGTATAGTGGCATCTTCAATAAAAATGGTTGAAATATTAGAGGACAGAGCCAAGCCATGAAGGGCAGGGAGTGGCGACCTTCTGATCATTTGTCAATGACCTTCTGATCCTTTGGGGTTTTTTAATATTTATTTTTATTTTATGTGAATTGGTGTTTTGCCTGCACGGATAACTGTGTGATGGTGTCAGATCTTGGAATTACAGACAGTTGTTAGCTGCCATGTGGTTGCTGGGACTAGAACTCAGGTCCTCCAAGAGCAGTCAGTACTCTTAACCGCTGAACCATCTCTCCAGCCCCTTTTGATCATTTGTTAATCCCAGCACTTGGGAGGCAGAGATCCTCTGGATCTCCGTGAGTTCAAGGCCAAACAGAGCTAGGCAGTGAGAGCTCACACCTTTAATCCTAGCTCTGGAAATGTTGAACCAGGAAGTAAAATAGCTGGGGGTGGGGGGACATAAGGCAGGAGAAGCCAACCCTTTTGCCTGTGTGGCCAGATAATCTGAGTATTATGTAGTCTATTTCAAGGGGTCTTAGTTACCCCTTTTTGTTTATTTAGCATCTCCTTTAAAGTTCGATTTGATCTTTCTGTGACTGCTTGCCCGATAGGATTGTGTGGTATGTTTGTAATATGCTTTATAATAAGCAAAAAACTGTTTCATTTTACTAGGGGTATATGCTGGAGCATTGTCAGTCTTAATTTGTACAGATATTCCCATGATGGCCATAACTTCCAGCAAATATGTGATTATAAAATTAGCCTTTTCTAAACCCAAAGCAGTTGCCCATTGAAATCCTGAAAACATATCTATTGTATGATGTACACATTTTAATTTGGAGATAAGACCTACCTTGCTGGGCCTGGGGAGATGGCTGGATGAGAACTGGCTGTGGTTTGCTCCCTGTCTCTCTGATCTTTCATCTTTTCCCCCATATCTGGCTCCAGGCTTTATTATATACTAAATAGAATTCGTGCAATAGAAGAGGAACCAGAAACAATTTGAACCAGGCAGCATTGCTGTCCTCTCACAGGAAAAGATGGGAGGGAGTGAGAAGGGCCAGAATCTGGTAATTTAAGGTGACAGACAGCAATAATAAGTGTCTTTGAATTTAAAAGCCACGGGAAGAAAGGACATAATTAAATTCCAAGAGGGACAAAGAGAGAGAGAGAGAAAGAGGAAAAGGTGTTCTCAGGTCAGCCTTCCACCACAGCCGGGCACTGTTCTCTGAGCGCTCCCTGGAGAGGCTTCCCCACCGAGTGACATTTGAGGTATTAAACATGTGAGCTGATTGGACACCTTGAGCATATGATCCTTAAGGGGCTGACGGTGCACCCTTCCTGCTGAACTAGTTTTTTTATCCCAGAGGCTGATCCTTGAGCTCGGGTGTTCTCCTGTTCCCCAGTCCTCGGCAGACGTCTATCGTCCTCCGACTGAAAAGAACGAGCAAGAACGTGCAGATCAGATTCTGCTGTGGGGCATGCAGTCTACCTTCTGAGGAAGAAATCTGAATTTACTGATGATACAGCCCAGGTGGCCCCTGAATTAATCTGCATCATGATCCTGAAGCAAGTTATAGCAAGGAGGAAGCTGGGCTTAGTGAAGCCGAAGCCGAGAAACTAGACTCACGACTCATGGTTAATAAGTAATATGGGGCCGGGCATGGTGGCACCCACCCTTGATCCCAGCACTCAGGAGGTGGAGGCAAGAGGTTTGCTATAAATGCCTAGTCAGCTTAATCTACATAGTGAGTTCTAGGCCAGCTGGGGCTACAGAGTGAGACTCTGCCTCAAAAATAAGTAGATAGACAGACAGACAGACAGACAGGCAGACAGACAGACAGAGACTCATTGCTGTTGGGAAGGAGTCTAGATGGAGACAAGAGTTAAGAGGTGGGAACAGAAGGTGTCTGAATATGATAGAAATACATCATGTACCTGGATGGGAGGCCAATGCAATGTAAAGCATTTTAAGAAGAAATAAGGATGCATCCTGCCAGTGTGAGGACATCCGCCTGGATGTCCACCCCCTTCTCAGTAATGCATTATCCCCCTGATTTAATACCGTTCCCATCACAGAACAATGACTTTAGCCTCAAACAATGTACTTATGCAGTATATTCAGACTCCAACGTGTGTGTGTGTGTGTTTAAAATCCTACATAGAAAGCTGGGTGTGAGCTGGAAGTGAGAGGGTTATTTTAGTTAACTAATTTAAGTAAATAAATCCTAACAGATTGAAAAGAAGTGTCGATCTTGCCAGCAGTGAGTCTTTCCAAAACGACAATCACTTCCACTTTCATTTATTGGAAATGCTTGGAAACAGGAGTCAGGAAATCCCCTTCCTTGGCTTGTGGTATTTATGTGGCTGTTGTTCGCAAGAAGACAATCTATTCTCAAGCTTTGACGTTTCCAAGTGGTTTTGCTTTTTAATGACATAGTTTTAGTTATTCATAAAGGTTTTCACACAAGAAGCAATCTTATTTCTATATTCTGGGAAGATAATACTACATGAGCAAAGAATGTCCAGTTCTTCTTTTTATTGTTTTGAGATTGTTCTTATGTAGCCCAGGCTGGCCTCTAACTCACTAAGCAGACAAGGCAAACCTGGTCTACATCGAGCTCCGGGACAGCAGGGTTACACATAGAGGCCATGTCAACAACAGCAAACACTTGCTATTAACTTCTCACCCATTAAAAAAAAAGTGTACTCATTACCCAGATAACTTTGAATTGTAAAAATGACCTTTAATACACTCATGTCATTGTGGGCAATGGGGAAGAATGCAATTTATCACATATGAGAAATTCAGTTCTTTTTCACAATAACCAAGAATCAGATGGGCGGTGATGGTGCACACCTTTACTCCCAGCACTTGGGAGGCAGAGGCAAGTGGATCTTGTGAGTTCAAGACCAGCCTGGGGGCTGGAGAGGTGGCTCAGAGGTTAAGAGCACTGACTGTTCTTCCAGAGGTCCTGAGATCAATTCCCAGAAACCACATGGTGGCTCACAACCATCTATGATGACATCTGGTACCCTCTTCTGTATACTGTATACACAATAAGTAAATAAATCTTTAAAAAAAAAAAAAAAAAAAAAAAAAAGACCAGCCTGGTCTGCAAAGTGAGTTCCAGGACAGCCAGGGCTGTTACACAGAGAAACCCTGTCTCCAAAAAACAAAATAACAAACAAACAACAAAAAAATCCCAAAATTACTTAAGAGATTTTTTTTTAATAATAATTTAACTTTTTTTATTTTATGTGCATTGGTGTGAATGTGTCAGATCTTCCAGAACGGGAGTTAGAGACAGTTGTGAGCCACCATGTGGCTGCTGGGAATTGAACCCAGGTCCTCTGGAAGAGCAGCCAGTGCTCTTAACCTCTGAGCCATCTCTCCAGCCCCCAATTTATTTTTTTTAATTTTATGTGCATTATGAACCTGAATGTATGACTGTGTGAGAGTGTCAGATCTTAATGTTACAGACAGTTGTGAGTTGTCATGTGGGTGCTGGGAACTGAGTCTGTGTTCTTTGAAAAAGCAGCCTGTGTTCTTAACCACTGGACCATCTCTCCAGTCCCTTGTTGTTTTTACATGGCATGGCACACACACAGACACACAAACACACGCGCACACACACACACACACACACACACACACACACTAAAATAAAAATTATTTTTAAAGGTTCAGAGAGACATATAAATAGATTAGTATGGCCAAAAATAGATCCACACAAATGCTTACTTAATTTGCCACAAAGAAGCCAGCGAGAACAATAACACTTTTAACAAATGATACCTGAAGCAGTGGGGCCATCTGCATGAAAACATTTAAACTCTTACCTACACCTTGTGTCAAAAGTTAACTTGATGTGGTTAACAGACCTAAAAGTAAGACAGGACAAAAGTCTTTATGAGAAAGGTTTCTTAGATAGGATTTTAAAAAATATCCATAAGTCATAAAAGAGAAAAACCAGATAAACTATAATTTTATAAACTTAGAAATTTTACATACAAGTGTAAATTTTAGGGCAACTCATTCCTCAGACCTCTGACCACAGAAGCCATTGTCTTACTTCTCAGTAATCTGCTTGTCAAAAAAAAAAAAAGGGGGGTGGGGAAATTTAGGTTTTTTTAAAAAGTCAAGTGTGGTAGCAACACTTGGAAGGCAGAGGCAGGTACATCTCTATGAGTTCAAGGCCAACCTGGTCTACATAGTGAATTCCAGGACAGCCAGGGCTGTTACACAGAAAAACCCTGTCTCAGAAACCAAACATTTGGGGCTGGAGAGATGGCTCAGTCCTTAAGAGCACTGATTGCTCTTCCAGAGGACCTGAGTTCAATTCCCAGCATCCACATGGTGGCTCACAACTCTGTGTAGTTCCAGTTCCCAGTTCCACATGAACACCAAGGCAAAAAAAATAAATAAAATTTTAAAAGAAGTTTAAAAATCCAAGCACTCAAAACACTAACCACCAAACAAAACAAACTCAACAAATTCCAAGTTTCAGGAGTTACTTACGTGTAGATTAGGGAAGGGTATTTTCTTTTCTTCCTTCCTTTTTTCCTTCCTTCCTTCCTTTCCTCCTCCTCCTCCTTCTTGGATGGTTTTTCTGAGTGCTGAGGTCAGGGTGCTGCAGAAGGGCCATTTACAAGTACTATTTGGTTGAAGACTCAGTTCCTTCAACTCCTGGAGGTAAAGAGGAGAGGGTGTAGCTGAATGTATCTTTGTCTGGGGCTCACAATCTTCCAAGAAAAACAGTGTGAACTCCAGATGTTTAAGTAACAAAGAGATATTTGATAGCCTCTGACCTGAAATGCAAAGGCTGGTCAGTAAGTGGCAGACAAGCAGATGAGTAATTTAATATGCACAATTGCTACTAGTCTGTGCATTGTGACTGTAAGAGAGGGCTTATTTGGGCTCATTTTCATATGGTTCAGTCAGTCATGGTGGGGAAGGAGTAGGGAAGCAGATGACAGGAAGCTAGATCTCTCCTGGCCTTTCTTCCCACCTCCAATTCTGTTCAGGGCACTGGCTTATGGGAAGCTGCGCATCTCCATTCAAGGTACATGTTTCCCCTTCTGTTATTCCTGTCTGAAAATGGCCTCAGTGGTACACAGATGTCCTCATTCATCTGTCTCTTTTTTTAAAATTAAAAAAATTAATTATACATGGGTGTCTATATGAGGGTGTGTACACATGAGTGTAGGTGCCCACAGAGGCCAGAAGAGGCATCAGATCCCCAGAACTGGAGCTACAGGAAGTTGTAAGTGGGGGCTGGGAATACACCTTGAGGTCTCTTCCTCACCTCTTGATTCTAAATCAAGTTTACAATGAAGATTAACCATAATATACTATTAAAAAAAAAAAAACTATAGGAGGCCTTTTGTTTAACTCAACTGTTATACTAGCCCATAACTGACCTGTGGCGAGCCGCTTCTGGCCTGCAGAACGACAAGTCACCACACGCACGATTCTTCTCGGATCACACCTTTATTGGAGTACAGCTCAGTTGAGAAATGATGGAAAGGAGACCCCGAGCCTGAGATTCAGCCTGCTTATATAGGGAAGCCTGGCGCATGATTGGTGCCCATCACAATGCCTCATTAACATATGGCTGGTGATTGGTTCAGAGTAATACTCATTAGCATATGGCTGGTGATTGGACCAAAATAATGGCTCATTAGCATATTTGAGGATCGCATCAGATAGGTCCTTTCTCAATGCCTAATTAGCATCAGCACATCGGATTGGTCACTATTCGATGCCTAATTAGCATAAGCGGCAATAGAATGTTCCGGCAAGTTGTGCAAAGGCAAACCGCGCCCTACACTGACCTGAGCAAACCAACGTGGAGTCACTCATGCTAGATGTCACATATTCAGACCGACCGATTTGTTTCTAAACATGGCAGAGTTAAGCTGTAGTCATCATAAAGAAGTCACCTTTGGTTCCATGTGGTGGCTCATGCCTTTAATCTCAGTACTTGGGAGGCAGATGCTGTCAGAGCTCTGTGAGTTCCAGGCCAGCCTGGGTTGCTATGGACTTCTGATCCTTTAGCCTCTGCCTCCCATGTGCTGTGATAATGGGTGATATAGTTTAATATAGTTCTTCATGTTGCGGTGACTCCCTCAACCATAAAACTATTTTTGTTGCTATTTCATAACTGTAATTCTGCTACTGCTATCAATTGTAATGTAAATATCTGTGTTTTCCAATGGTCTCAGGTGACCCCTTCACAGGGGTCACGACACAGGTTGAGAACTTCTATGAGATTGCCTTGGACTTCTGACCTTTCCTCCATTTTTTTTTCCAGTGCCCAGATTACAGCTTCCACTACCCTGTCCAGTCTTTGTTTGTTTGAAACTGGGTCTCCCTATTGGCTGGCCTGGAATTCATATATAGGCTGATTGGCCTCAACGTTATAGAGATCTATGCTGTGAGATATTATTTTAAGATGTGTCCCATTTGTTTATGCTGTGGAACATTTGTTTAATGATGCAAAGATGTGTTGGATTCTTTTATGTTGCATTTAACTCTGTAAAGCTGTCTTACTTTGCCTGCTTAAAATGCCTGATTGGTCTAATAAAGAGCTGAATGGCCAATACCTTAGCAGAAGAGGAAAACTCTGAAAAAAAAAAAAAAAAGGAAGGAGGAAGAAAAGGAGGAGAGGAAGACTCCAGGGCCCAGCCACTCAGCTACACAGCAACCTCCGGAGAAAGAAGTAAAGAAAAGTATATAGAAATAGAGAAAGGTAAATGTCCAGAGGCAAAAGGTAGATGGGATAATTTAAGAAATAAACCAAGGTAAGGCTAGGCATTCATAAGTAAAAATAAGCCTCAGTGTGATTTATTTGGGAGCTGGGTGGTGGGTGTCCCAAAGAGCCAAGAGAGTAAAAACACAACCAACAACAGGTCCACCTGCCTGTGTCCTCTAAATGCTAGGATTCATGCTAAGGCGTGGACAGCCACAACTGGAGAAGTTCTTACTAGTTATCCCAGGGGGGCCTTGGATCCGGAATCTCCCCTTCCTGCCTCAGCCTCCCAAGAGCCGGGTTTTTTTTTTTTTTTCCTTTTCTTTTATTTATGTGAATTGGTGTTTTGCCTGCATGTATAACTGTGTAAGGGTGTCAGATCTTGGAATTACAGACAGTTATTAGCTGCCATGTGGGTTCTGGGAATTGAACTCAGGACCTTAGGAAGAACAGTCAGTGCTCTTAACCACTGAGCCGTCTCTAGCCCCACCTGGGATTTCTATTTCACTTGTTTGTTTGTTTTTCAAGACAAGGTTTCTCTATGCGGCCCAGGCCATCCTGGAACTTGCTCTGTAAACCAGGAGGGCCCTCAGACTCAGAGATCTACCTGCCTCTGTTTCTAAGAACTGGAACTAAAGGCATGTGACACCACATCTCAGATCAAGAGCTGGGATTTGAGGCATGTGTCTTCATGTCTGGCTTAGGCAAACTTTCTTTAAAAATTGTATCTGTAAGCCCAACAAAGACTGCCACTCTTAAAGCCAAACACAAAGTCTTTATTGCCAGCTGTTGGCTGCACTGGGAACTTTCCAGAATCAAGCAGCCCTAATCCTTAGAGTGCTTTGTTTTTTATGCTCACAAACCACACCCTGGCTAACACACTTTGGTTAGCATCAACAGTGACAAGCAGAGCTACAGAAGCCCAAAAGCACAGTTAGTATACGTAGGGGCTTTCCTGGGTTATGGAACTACAGACCAGTTCTTTGATGGATTAGGTCTTTGTTTCTGTTTCGGCTAAGTTTTTTTTTTTTTTTTAAGAGATTTATTTATTTATTATGTATACAGTATACAGAAGATAGTATCAGATGTCATCATAGATGGTTGTGAGCCACCATGTGGGTGCTGGGAATTGAACTCAGGACCTCTGGAAGAACAGTCAGTGCTCTTAACCTCTGAGCCATCTCTCCAGCCCCTCGGCTGAGTTTTATGGTCAGAATGGTGCCTCTAATATGGCGTCAGTTGTGCTAAGGTCTGGGGGCCTGTTATATAACTGGTCAGTATTACCAGTTATTATACACGCACTATAAAAAGATATAATTTTCAAATACTTATCATAATTTTCAAATATTTAGTTTGGTTTGGTTATTTTATTGAGACAAGATCTCACATAGCCCAGGCATGCTTTAAGCTCATTAGGTAGCCAAAACAGCCTATGATTTGCCTACCTCTGTCTTCTGGGTGTTAGGATTATCAGCTTGTGCTACCATGTCAGACTCAAATATTTACTGTTAAAGCCCCCCCCTCAGTTTTTAAAGTTTCACAGATGATTTTCTATTTTCTTTTCTATTTTGCTTAAGTGTCTACAGAACCGTTTTTGACCACATTGTTGCAGCTCAGTGTAGTGGCCTGAGCATGGGATCTGTAGACAAGTCTTCTGTGTCTGGCCAGGTCCTCAGTCTTCAGTCAGGAATTCTGAGGTAAGCACAGAGGGCACCTGCATGCCTTCAGACTAGTCACCAATGCTGGCTAACTCAGAAGTTAGTGAGCTCAGAAGCTAGAAGCTATTTGCCCTGAAATTCCTCCACAGCTTTTTTAGTAGTCTCTTCAGGATCTCTATAGAGATCAGTCGTAACATTCCTGGGTGCTCACAAGAGATGGTGCCACGTATCTGAAAGGTACAGGACTTCTGGGGCTAGCACCTATTACAGCAGACCCACGGAGCTGCTGTTATTGCACGGGATGGCAATGTCCACATAGCCTGGAGGAGAATCTGTTACACAGAGAGATGGTAGGCATGTTGACATGTCTGTGAGGATCTGGTGGTCGGCTCTGGAATCAGTCACCACCAGAAGTTGTAGCTCCAGGATTAGGTTAGAAAAAGTCCCTGGATTGAAACAGCCAGTCATTGGGTTGGATCCAGCGGCAGCTGGTGTTCCTGGAGGAGATGGTACTGGTATCAGCCTGGTTTCAATGGCATTGGCCACTATCGACAGATTCTCCTAGGCTTTCTTTCTATTTATGATGTAGATGTCATCTCTTTCTTCTCATATCTATCTGTACCATTCTATCTGGAAGGCAAGTTTGGGCTCCAGCTAAGAGGGATCCAGGGTTTCTTTCTGCTTTCATCTGCAGAACACCAAAGGCTCCAGACACTGAGTCAAAGTTCCCTCTGAGTTAATCAGGAGCAACTCAGTATCACCCTCCCTGAGGGGCCAGAAAGGGCCAGAGCCACACTGTGAGAGCAGGTGATATGTTCTGTCCTTGTGGCACTTGTGACATATGTCAGGATCTACCTCTGTCTAGTACACTTTCCTCTTTTAATTCCTTTCTTCCCTTTGTTAGCAAATAAAGGCCTGTGGTGATATCAGTGGGTTTTGTTTACCTCACACACTAACTGAAAGTTGTGAGTTGACTTTTGTGATAACTATTGAATCTTTACATTCTTTCCAAACATCACAGTCTAGGGCTGTAGTTCAGTGGTAAGTGCTTACCCAGCATGCAGGAGGTTCTGAGTTCTTGAGCACCATAAAAGCGACAACAAAACTTCATTCGTGTTCACCTCTGCTCTTTTTACTTGCCTCAGACACGTGAACACGTCTGTGCGCCATGCAACTCAATGAAACCAAAGGACAAGCTCCCAAAATGGACTCTCGCCTTGCGCTGTGGCTTCAGGGATGGACCCGAGGCATCAGCACCCTTTCCACTGAAGTCACCTTGCCAGCTAAAAACTAGGATGCTTGGGGTTTTTTAAGACACAGCCTCACTGTGCAGCCTCAGCAGGGTTGGAGTAGCCCAGGTTGGCCTCAAATTCACAGAGGTCCATTTTCATCTGTAGTCTCCAGAATGTAGGAACAGAAGGCATATGCCACTACACCTGTCAAAAACAAAACCAAAACAAAATTGTTTTGAGGCAGGGTGTGGGCATACCTTTAATCCAAGCAATTGAGAAGTAGAGGCAGGACATTTTCATTTACATTAATCAGTAAGACAGAAGTGAAACAAAGAGAATGTACATGAGACCTCCTTCATTTGTCAATGACATAAGCACTTTGTAGAATGATAGAGTAGCTCACCAATGCCTGCCCACTTTCTCAGCTTTTCACAATGTGGTGGCCGCTCTGACTGCCTTTCTACTCAATTCTGCTTCATTACCATTTTCTCTACCAGCCTGCTGCCACCTTTCATAAATTAAGCATGGAGCTGGGAATATAGCTCAGTTCAGAGAGTGCTCACTAACCCAAAGCCCTGAGTTAACTACAGAAATTGGGTTAGGGTTAGGGTTAGGGTGGAAGCAGGTAGACCAGAAGACCAAAGTCATCTCCGACCACATAGTGAAGTCAAGGCTGGTATACAGGAGACTTTGTCCCTAAATAAATACTTGCTCACAGCTATGTCCATCTCTATATGGGTTGTGGTTATTTTTGCAGTGGGAAATGAATAACAGAGTCTGTGTATTAGAAAAACCTAAACATTTGCTAGTTGGTTATATTGTTTGTTGTAGACAAGGTCTCACTATGTAGCCCTGGATGGCTTGGGACTCATTCTGTAGACCTGGTTGGCTTGCAACTCAGAGAGCTGCCTGCCTCTGTCTCTAGAGTGCTGGGATTAGAGGCGTGTGCCACTACAATCTGCTAGTAGTAAGCTTTTAGACAAAATATTTACTGACACTTGGTCTAGAAAAATATTAAAAAACAATAAAGGAAGTCCTTCATATGGTGTGTGTGTGTGTGTGTGTGTGTGTGTGTGTCTACCAGTACAGAAATGCCTTGGTACACCTGTGGTGGCCAGAGCACTTGCAGAAGCTGCTTCTCCAATTACACCACAGGTCCCCAGGATGAAACTCAGGCTGTCAGGTAAAGTACTCGCTTTTACCAGCTGAGCCATATCATTGGCCCCAAATTTGAATCTTAAGAATGGTTATAATAAGCCAGATGATGGCGAATGCCTTTATCCCCAGCATTCAGGAGGTAGAGGCAGGTGGAGCTCTGAGTTTGAGGCCAGCCTGGTCTACATAGTGAATTCCAGGACAGCCAGGGCTACACAGAGAAACTCTGTCTCAAACAATTAAACAAACAAAATTGTTGTACTAAAAACTGGCTCATAAAATCCTGATAGCTTAGCATCAGCACTGCAAATATAAGCTTCTGGTGGTGCGCTACAACCTATATTTTCAAAAAGACATTTTGGGAATTGTTGGTCTAGAAGATAAGTGGCTGAAACTAGATTTAGATCTAACACCCCAACACAGGTTACATTTGTAGTTTTGTTTTTTGTTTTTTGTTTTTTTCAAGTGGAGGATGGATTCCTTATTGATTTGGTCCTGTGTTTTATTGAGAGGATATGCAACAGAATCCATTTACTGAAGTACAACCCATACTCCTTTTTAAATAGTGTATTTATTTTTATGTGTGTTGGTCTTTTGCCTGAATGTGTGTCTGTGTGAGTCAGTCAGATCCCCTGGAGCTGGAGTTACAGACAGTAGTGGGTAGCCATGTGGTTGCTGGGAATTGAACCTGAGTCCCCTGGAAGAGCAGCTAGTGCTCCTAACTGCTGAGCCATCTCACACGAGGTCCTGGGTTCCCTTAGTTGTCTTTTTTCTGTTTTGATTTTTGACTGGGTTGTAACCCTAACCCTCCCAAGTGCAGGTGTTTATAGGTTAGGGATTGATCCTAGGGCCTTGCATTTGCTGGGCTGGCATTCTACCACTGAGCTATATTCTCAGCTCATATTCATGCTCGATGGAGTTAAAGTAAAATAAGTAGACCATTAGCCTAAGGTTATTTTTGTTCCAGAAAGTCCTTCTAACTGATTAATTCTGAATTGAGATAGCCATTCACAAATAGCCAGTCAATTGGTTATGTAACTAGGGAGCTGTCATGTGACCATATCAAACAAGGCAAAGCCTAGCTGTGGCCAGTATCATTACTTCCTCATTCAGCTTATAAGGTTCATTTCCCAGGCTGTTAAAGCAGTTTGCTGCTTTCCTATTGAAAAGCAGATCCCCTGGAACTGGAGTTACAGACAGTTGTTAGCTGCCATGTGGTTGCTGGGAATTGAACTCAGGTCCTCTGGAAGAGCAGCCAGTGTTCTCAACTGCTGAGCCATCTCTCCAGCCCCAACCCCCATCCCTGCAAAAACTTCAATGTTTAAATTAAGTGTTCATTTTTCCCCCTGGAGCTTTCCTTACGTACATTTATCCAGAAATCAGTCAAGGCTAGATATTTTAATGAAGGGGCTCTTCTGTAGTTGGAAATTGTTCATCTTTTTAAAACATATTCATCTTTTTATAGTTTTTTTTATTGTTTGTTGCCAGACATTCTCATTCTGCAACACAGGCTATCCAGGCAACCATCCTACCTCAGACTTCTAGGTGCCAGGATGAAGGTCACGTGTCACCGTGCCTTTAGGACTGTTACACAAATCTTTCTATGACTAGCTCTTACAACACTTACCAATACTTTCAATTCTGAATCGCTTCAGAATCCCGTTTGATTGATACTTTGGGAAAGGGTACTATCAAAGGACATTAAGCAGAAAAATGAAGCCGGAGAAAGTATCTGGGAGCTGGATGGCTATGCCTCCTTGTGGTTTGAACAGCTCTGAATATTCCAAGCGCAGGAACAGAAACGGCTCTCGCTCAGAGGCTCCAGTCCATTCTAGGGTGTGTGCTACTTTTCTTACAGGCCTCTTTTTAAAAAAGATTTATTTGTATATGTGTGTGTGTGTGTGTGTGTGTGTGTGTGTGTGTGTGTGTGTGTGTTTGATGTGCGTGTAGATGCTCATGGAGGCCAGAAGATGGTGTCAGATTCACAGAAGCAGAAGTTACAGACAGTTGTCCAACCTCAGCTCCAACCTCAGCTATATCAGATGACCCCACCCCACCCCCGTCTCAAAAAATAAAGAAAAATTTCCAATTGATTTTCTTCCAGTCCTTCCTTCCCACGAGGAAACTCAGGTCCACTAAGTGAGGTTACTTAACGCTAATTTGAGCCAAGCCTCATTCACAGCTCTTTGCAGCACAACCTCTTTGTAAAACACCTCTGCACAGAACTTACCCTGACAGCACCAGGAACTTCCCTGCAGCTGAACTTAGACCAGACTTCTGGGTGATTCTCAAATCAAACTGCTGCAATACCTAGTCAGCCTAGCCAGAGAGAGTGAGGGTGCAGGGTTGGAGGCGGACACAGGAGCCACGCCTTCCGCAACGCCACCGCTGCTAGGGCGACGCGAGCGATCACGAGTCCAACACGCCGCTGGGAGCGAGCACGCTCGCCCCAAAGCTGCTCGGGAGGCTGAAGGCGTGCGCGCCACCGCAGCAAGGGGCGGGTCCGGGGCGGGGCCTCGAGCCCGACCGGGGCGGGGCCGCCGAGCTGTAGGTGCTGCAGCCCAGTCGCGACAGGTGCGCTGGGCAGAGCGCAAGGACCGTGGCCGTGCGACGCCGAGCACCGACGGCTTTCTAGTCTGGTAAGAGCCTCCTCTTTTCCTCCCCGGAGCCTCTGTGTGCTCCTAGACCCCGGCTGCACTCCTCACTGTCTCCGCGCCTTCTGAGCCGGGGTGTAGCAGAGGGGGAGCCTCTCCCCTTGGGGTCGACAATGGTGGAGCCTCTCACCCTCCGCTCGCCCTTCTAGGGAGTGCGCAGGGCTGAGCCTTCCCTGCTCCTGCCCATGGTCTCCCACGAGATGGAAGGAAAGTGGCAGTTTATCAAAAGTTCAAACTCCCACTCAGGGAGATAATCCGGCAACTCTTATTTTCTTCCATGCGGCTGTTCCCTCTCCAGGTTTTCTCCCTTCCAATCCTCCAGATGAACTCTGATTTGAGACTTAACACCCTCTGGGAAGTGTTGAGAACGTAGCAGACTCTACTTGCTGTCCTTCTCAAATACACCTCATGTACTTGAGCTGGGACCCGTTGCTCACTCACATCCGTAGGTGTTAATATTAGGTAACTGTACACCCCTGGCCACACACTAAAGCTTAAAGTTGTGGGTGCTAGGAGCGAACCATCTGGTGCCCGTCCTAGCCTCCTATTGGTGCTTACAACAAGTAGTTTAGCTGATCCTGGCGAGAGATACTGACCTACTATTGTTTTGCAACTAATTTCAGCTTTCAAAAAGTCTGTTTAATCCAAATGGTTCTCTTGACTTCACAAGTTATGAGTTTTTAAGATCTTGGAGGAGAGGTCATCTTTTGTACCTGAGTGGGTAAGTTGAATACTTTTTATCTACATAGTTACTGGTGCAATATACACATTCTAGTTAGCGTCTAGGGCTGGTCTTTCGGAGATCTTGGTTAAACCTTCAAGAAACTATAAAGTTGGCAGGAAGGTTTTTTGTGTTTTTCAGAAAACAACGTCTTCTCTTTCTGCTTCTTAAAAAGTGCCTGGCTGGCCTGGTGCTAGCTATATGGATCAGGCTCACCAGGATGCTGCTGCCTTTTCATCTCAAATGCTAGGACTAAAGGCGTGCTCCACCATCCCTGGCGCATATGTACATATGTGTGTGTGTGTCATTTGTGTATGATATGTGATTGTGTAAATACACAGTGTGCCATGGCAGGCATGTGGGGGTCAGAGGACAGTCTATAGGAGTTGGTTCTCTCCACCTTGAGATTTGAGAATCACACTAGAGTCATCAAACTTGTGCAAAAAATATTTTCACCTCAAGAGCCATCTTGCCAGCCCGGAAAGGTTTTCACTTTCTTTCTTTTACTCTTTTGTTTATTTATTGTGTGTGTGTGCCGTGGCTTGTGTGTTGTATGTAGGTCAGAGGATAACTCTGGGAGTCTGTTCTGTCCTCTACCCTATGTGTTCCAGGGATTGAACTCAAGGTGTCAGGCTTCATGGCAAACACCTTTTACTTGATGAAGCATCTTGTCAGCCTAGAAAAGGTTACTTTTAAAGGTCTGCCCGCACATATGTTTGCATTGATAGAATAACATAATACTGAACTAAATTATGTTAGGAATTTGGGGGGAGGTGGACAAAACATTTTTTTCAGTGAGTTTTATGTCAGTTCTTTTGTGGATTCAAAGTTCCAAAGCTCCTACCCTAAAAGATCCTATAATTAAATGGGTTAGGAAACACTATAGATACAATTTAAAGTATTGGTGAAATCATTTGCCATTATTATTTTGTTATTTCTTTTCTCTCTGACCTCACCTCCACCCCCGGAAAACTCCCAAGTGTTTGGGGTATCAAACCCTGGGGCATGTGCATGCTAGAAAAGCATTCCGACTGCTGTATATTTTACCACTCATATTTCTTGCTTTGTCTTTGGTCAGTCAACTCTATGGCCTTTTGAAAATGGGACTGGAGCCTGTTTAATTCTCCAGCAATTCAGTAAATAGTTGGTGGAGCTTGTTTTCGCTGTGAATGTGTTAGATGAAGAAGTTGTCAAGCAGTCCCTGAACCCTGGAGTCTCTGGGCCGGGACATTACATTGGCATAGGTAGCAAAGCAATGCCATTTTGTAAAAATTACTTCATTGTATGACTTTGTTTAACTTGGTACATTCAGGCTTTGTTCCCAACTATAGTTAAAGGTGGAGCCAAGTTTCAACCTAATAATTCTAGGAAGAGAAAGCTTCAGAAATGAAAACAATTCTATTAACAGCAGAGACACTCTTCAGTTCTTAGGTACTCTAAATGTCTTGTTTTGACTCTGGGTGTAGTTCAGTAATAGAGAGTGAATTTAGCATGTGTGAGAGCCTCTGTTCACACATGCACATACCAACTATGAAGTATACCTTGTCTTATGCCAGTTAAGGGGAAGAGGTTGGAGCCTTTGAAGATTCTTTGGAGAGTTTTGATGGTTTGATATCTGAAGTTCATGGAAGCATTTGAAAATGCTTCATTTGAAGCTGGAGGCATGGCTCAGCACTTAAAGGCTCTGGCTGCTCTTCCAGAGGACCCAGCTTCAATTTCTACCACCCACATGGTGGCTCACAACTGTCTGTAACCCCAGTTCCAGGGAATCTGGTACCCTCACACACACACACACACATACACACACACACACACACACACACACACACACACACACACACACACACACGTAGGCAAAACATCAATGTATATAAAATAAGAAAATGCTTCATTTGGCTGTAGGCTTTTTGTTGTTTTGGTCTGTTTTTGGTTTTTTGGGGATTTTTTTTGGTGGGCAGGGAGGGGGGGGAGAGACTATGTCTCATGGAGCTCAGGCTAGTTTCAGACTTGTAGCAGAGGCTAGACTTGAACTCCAGGGTCTCTTGCCTTCACTCTCCATGTGCTGGCATTATAGGTATGTGCCACCATGCCCAGATATGACTATGGGCTTTTATTACTTTCCCAACTGTCTAGCAGTTCCCTAACATACAAAGGATGGCTTTGATGCGGTCCTCTCCTATAGGATCTGTTTTCTCTTTGAAAACAAAGGCTTTGAGTTAACCATGTGTAATAGGTGTTTCATTTGGCAAATTGTGTCATGGCACTTAATGAGCACTATTTCTTTGACCCTGCTTGTCTTTGCTCCCTGAAAGGTATTTTCTGATAGAAAGTTTTATAAAGGCATCAGGTTTATTTGCATACATTATGTACTTTGGATATCTACAATGTTTTCAAATATAATTTTAATTTTCTGAGGATTTCACCAATCAATGGTAATCAAGTTTAGTTAACTTTATAATTCTATGCTGGGACTGAAGAGATTGCTCAGTGGTTAAGAGCACTGGCTGCTCTCCCAGAGGTCCTGAGTTCAATTCTCACCAACCACATGGCAGCTCATACCTGTCTCTAGATAAACTCAGTTCTTGGGAATCTGACACCCTCATACCAATGCACATAAAATAAAATTAAATAAAAATTTAAAAAGTTCTATGCCAGAGGTTTATATACATACCTAGAGAGAAATGTTGAGTGTGGGAGATCACTAGGCCTCTTCACTATAAATGACTAGCACACATTGAAAAAAAAAAAAAAGTCAGGCTGGAGACATGGCTCAGAGGTTGACAGCACTGGCTGCTCTCTTAGAGGCCCCAGGTTCTATTCCCAGCAACCACATGGTGGCTCACAACCATCTATAATGAGATCTGGTGCCCTCTTATGGCCTGTAGGCAAACACAATAAACAAATCTTTAAAAAAGAAAGAAAGAAGTCATTATTTAAGTTGAAAGTGAAACTAGTTTCTAAGCTTTTCCTTTTGTTTTAATTTTAAATTACATTTACTTATTTTAGTGTGTGTGTGATATGCCTGTGGGTATCAGTAGACAAGCTGTGGGAATCAGCTCTCTCCTACAATGTAGGTCCTGAGGATTGAGGATTGAGGATTGAACTCAGGTTGTCAGCCTCTACCACAGGTGCCTTTATTTAGCAGGCCATCCTCCTGGGCCCCAGTTTCCAAGTAGTCCTCATTGCATACTACTATAAGAGAGATGACATTCATTTAAATGGAACTGTGCTTATTCTACACATAGAGAAGAATGCTTAACTTTGTGCCTAAGATAATTTATGCGAGAAGGGACTAGTTTTTAGAGGTCGCTGTGTTCTTTAGCTGTGTTTTTTTTTTTTTTTAAACAGGAAGATAAAGCACTCCATTGTAGACTGTGCCCAGTGACCTCACGATGTGGTTCAGTCACTTAACATAGACTCTCCAGGTGTTTAACAACAAATTAGTGGCTTTAAGTGGTTTCTGCTTTATTATGGGGAAGCTGAGGTCCTTGGTAAATGGTACGTTCAGCAGGATCATTCTGATGTGTTTATTCTGTGGCTGGATATAAGGTTTGAGACTCAAAGACTTTTAAAGATTTATTATTACCTGTGTGTGTGGGGGGAGTATATGCTTGTGAATACAGCAGCCAGAAGATTCAGATATCTCTGGATCTAGAATTACAGGTTTCAGGCTGCCTGATGTGTGTACTAGGAACTGATCTTGGGACCTCTGGAAAACTTTACGTGTTCTTAACCACTGAGCCATCTCTCCAGCCCTAAGACTCAAATTATCACTTGAGTGAAGACTTCTTTCATTGAACAGAGGAGGTCGGACCCAACAAGCAATCATTAGCCAACATGTCAGATGATCTCATGTCACTTTAAAATGCTTTTAGGGGCTGTTCTGATCCCAGCATCCATACTGGGTATCTCATAAAGCACCTGTAATTCCAGCTCCAGAGGATCTGATGGCCTCTTCTACAGGATATCCTCATACAAACGGCATAAACTCCAATAGACACATACACATAAATAAGAGTTAATTAGGGCTGGAGAGATGGCTCAGTGGTTAAGAGCACCGTTTGCTCTTCCAGAGGACCCGGATTCGATTCCCAGCACCCACATGGCAGCTAACAACTATCTGTAGTTCCAGTTCCAGGCAAAACACCAAGGCAAATAAATAAATAAAGTTTAAAAAAAAGAGTTAATTAAAACTTTTTTTTAGCAACTGTACATGTTTCACTTATAGGACATTAGTGCAATAGCATGAAATTTACATCCTTTTGATTTTTTTTAGAATTAGTTTTTGTTTTTTCTGAAACAGGCTATCACTGTGTAGTCCTTTCTAGCTTGGAACTCACTATGAAGACCAGGCTGGACTTGAACTCAGTGATCCTCCTGTCTCTGCCTCCATATGCTGGGATTAAAGCATCGGTTCTCAATCTGTGGGTCATGACCTCTTTGGAGATTGAATGATCCTTTCACAGGGGTCACACATCAGATATCCTACATATCAGATATTTACATTACAATTAATAACAGTAATAAAATTACAGTTATGAAGTAGTAGCAAAAATAATTTTGTGGTTGAGGATTACCACAGCATGAGGAACTTTATTAAATGGTAGCTACATTAGGAAGGTTGAAAACCACTGAGTCAGAAGCTTGCAGTATAGTGCAGGCTGGCTTAGAACTCATGATCCTTCTGACTTTTGTCTGAGATGCAAGACTGTCATACTGTAGTCATTGTCAGAGAGCTAAGACAAGAGGATTACTAGGAGTTCAAGGTATGCCTGAGCTACACAGTGAGTTCAAAGCCAGCCTGGGCTATCATTGCAAAAAGAACCAAAGACTCACAGGGTGGTTCCATGGTTAAGAGTGCTCACACAAAGGAGCTGGTCCCTGGATCACAACTGTCTATAAGTCCAGTTCCAGGGCCTCCATCAATCCCTGTGGGCACCAGACACACATGTGGTGCACCGATAAGCAAGCAGAATGCTTACACACATAAAACAAAAATAATATTGTTTACAAGAAAGAACCAAACAGTAAAGCTGGGTGTGGTGGTACATGGCTTCCATCCCAGCACCACAGGGCAGAGGATGGTCAGAGAGAACTGGTTTATTAAAATGTCCTGTGGTCTCCACAGATGTCCTGTGGCACCTCCCATATGAAACAGACACAAAGTTTTTATTTTATTTTTATAAGATTTATTTATTTATTATGTATACAGTATACAGAAGAGGGCGCCAGATGTCATCATAGATGGTTGTGAGCCACCATGTGGTTGCTGGGAATTGAACCCGGGTCCTCTGGAAGAACAGTCAGTGTTCCTAACCTCTGAGCCACCTCTCCCGCCCCCACACAAAGTATGACTTGTTGTCTGATATTCTGTAAGTAAAAACTTGGGCCTCACCATCCAGCCTTTTTGTCATGTAGTTTGAAACTGGTGTTACATATATAGTTCGGGAGGGATGTTACATATTATTACATGAATTCTATTTGGTATCATAAATAAAAACCCGGAGCCAGATATTAGGGAAAAGCTGAAAGATCAGAGAGAAAGAAACCACTGACATTTTTCACCGAGCTAACTTTTCCTGAAGCCGGTCTTCCTGAGTCCTCAGCAGAAAGAGACCACCGGGAAGGTGAGGACTCCTGCCTCTATTTCCCCTGCCCAGCTATCTCACTCCCTCCTTCAACTTTGCTGGTGCTAGGTGTGTGCCACTTCTGTTTGGCCTGGAAGTCACGGATGTAGAGGATCTCTGCCTCCCAGAGTGCTGGGGTTAAAGGAGTGGGTCACTAGTTTTCAGAAAAGCTTTATTAAATATACAATATATCACCACAAAATATGTAGTGTGAGATGGGTATTACATTCTCCCAAGTTGAAAATTTCAGGACCCTTGGTTCCTCCTTGGACTCAGCTCTGTGGTTCCTGACAGTTTCCTAAGTCTCAAGCCTGTACTTACACTAGGTTTAGAAAACAGTCAATTCAGAAAGATTAACTCGGAATGTAAATAAAGGGAACTCATTTCAAACCATGCATTAAATAACTGCTTCTCCAATATGTAGGTTAACCTCTTGACTCTGACAAGAATCTTCCTCTTGTGAAGGCCACTATATTTTCACATGCTCTTGTAGAACATAAAATCATGTGAACTGTAGGTTTAGAGTAAACAAAGGATAGTTTTGTGCTAACAGTACATTGTTGGCTTAGGCTTCAAAAGTAGCCCCTCCCCCCCCCCATGGCTAAGCATCTCTAACATCTAAGTAGGGAAACCAAGCAGAAGTGTTTCAGCTTTTCACTGCGGCTCTGTGAAGCACTATTCATTTGTGACTTGCAATACTTAGTGTTTGTGTCTTTGTGGATGACTAGTGTCTAAGTGTTTATAAGGTGTGGTTTATATACGCTATTTATTTGCAAATACATGGTTCATTAAATTTCTTTTAAAAAATCAAAAACTAAAATTGGGCATGGTGGAACATGGCTGCAATCTTGGCACCACAGGGTAGTTAATGGTCAGAAGTTCAAGGACATCCTCAGCTACATGTTACATGTCATGTTTGAGGCCAGCCTGGAGTACATGATGCACTTTCACAAAAAAAGAAACAGGTCTGGCAGTGATGGTACACACCTTTAATCATAGCACTGGAGGCAGAGGCAGGCAAATCTTTATGAGTTTGAGGCTAGCCTGGTCTACAGTGAGTTTCAAGACAGCCAAAGCTACACAGAAAAACCCTATCACGATGAATAATAGAGAGAGAGAGAGAGAGAGAGAGAGAGAGAGAGAGAGAGAGAGAGAGAGAGAGAAAACAACAGAACCAGCAAATATTCTGTAACACAGTTCAATATATAGGGGACATGTTATAATCTCTCAAAGGTATTCTTTGTTTTTTAAAAAAATATTTATTTTTATTTTATGTGAACTGGTGTTTTGCCTGCATGTATAACTGTGTAAGGGTGTCAGATCTTGGAATTACAGACAGTTGTTAGCTGTCATGTGGATGCTGGGAATTGAACTCAGTTCCTCTGGAAGAACAGTCAGTGCTCTTAACCACTGAGCCATCTCTCCAGCCCCAAGTATTCTGTTTTATACACACAAGTATTAACAGTTTTGTTTTATTTCATTATTGACAAATTAATGAAGTCTGAAATTTGAACCTGTCTATCCAGACATAATATCCTATGGTTTTTCTTTCATACCACTGTCTTCCTTGCATCCACTTAGCAGCAATAATAATATTATTAACAATAAAAAATTTAAAATAATTTTTTTTTGAGACAGGGCCTCCTTTAGTCTTAGTATGTTGCCCAGGCTGACTTTGAACTCCTGATTTTCCTGCCTCCATTTCCCAAGTGCTGAGACTGCAGGAGTACACTCACCAGTGTGTTTGGCTTAGGAGAAGTTTTATGCCCTGTGCAGAGCTAGGCTATGGTGGTGTAGATTTGTACTTCCAGACGCTCTAGGCACTGAGGTAAGAGATTGCAAGTTCAAGGTGATCCTGAGATACAATGTGCGTACAAGGCCAGCCTGGGCAACATATTGAGAACAGGTCTCAGAATGATAAGTAAAAAGGGCTGGTAGATATCTCAGCAGGTAACAGTGCTTTTTCTAATCAAACTTTGTTTCAGTTAGGGTTCCTATTGCTGTGATGAAACTCTGATCAAAAGGCAAATTGGGGAGGAAAGGGTTTATTTGTCTTACACTTCCATATCTTAATCCATCACTGAACAAAGTCAGGACAAGGAATCAAACAGGGCGGAACCTGATGCCAAAGCTGTTGATGGGTGCTGCTTATTGGCTTGCTCACCCTGCTTGCTTTTCCCTCCTCTCTCCCTCCCTCCCTCCCTCTCTCTCTCTCTCTCTTTTTTTTTAAAAAAAACACTTTTATTTTATTTATTTATTTGCCTTGGTGTTTGCCTGGAACTGGAACTACAGACAGTTGTTAGCTGCCATGTGGGTGCTGGGAATCGAACCTGGGTCCTCTGGAAGAGCAGATGGTGCTCTTAACCGCTGAGCCATCTCTCCAGCCCCCTTCTTTTGGTTTTTCAAGACAGGGTTTCTCTGTGTAGCTTTGGCTATCTTGGAACTCACTCTATAGAGCAGGCTGGCCTCAAAGTCGCAGAGATCTACCTGCCTCTGCCTCCCAAGTGCTGGAATGGAAGGTGTGCCTGCCCACCACCTGGCTTCAGCCCGCTTTCTTATAGACTCCTGGACCACCAACCAAGAGGTGGCTCCAGTCATATGCGCTGGGCCTTCCCACATCAATCACTGATTAGGAAAATGCCCTACAGGCTTGCCTACAGCATGATCTTATAGAGGCATTTTCTCAACTGAGGCTCTCTGATGACCCTAGTTTGTGTCAAACTGATGCTGGGGGGTGGGGTGTGAGCACAGGCCTGACTCCTGACTGGAACACATTTGCCTGCACTCATATTAGCTCTGACCTCCACACGTGATGTGCTGTGCCACACACTCATCCACACTCGTGTACACATACAAATAATTTTTTGGTAGAAATTGAGAAGTCAGGAACAGTGGCGTGTGCCTTTAAGCCCAGCACTTGGGAGTTCAAGGCCAATCAGGGCTTCAAAAAGGGACCACTTGCCATTTATGGCACTATAGGTCTTATGCTCAGCACTCACCCCACCCAGATATTCCTTACTCAGTTTCCAGGGAGGTTGCCTAATATAACTGTACATTTGCATATTTTAAACTGCTTTGCATAAAGACATTCTCATCTGCACTGGTGTGAGCACCCAGTGTTTGCATCTTTGATAACATCGAACAGGCGGATCTTTGTGAGCTGGAGGCCAGCCTGGTCTACAGAGCGAGTTCCAGGACAGTGAAGACTATACAGAGAAACCCTTCTTAAAAAAATAAAACAGTGTAAGCTTTAGAAGCTAAGGTTGTAGTATAATAAATTCCCTGTAGGGACAGAGCTGCTGAGCCATGAAATAACACTACACAGAGAAAAGACAGACTGTTAGGAGAAGCCTCGTTTAGTATTGTCACCAACCAGGTAGGTGAGCTCGGACAAGTCACTCATTGACTCAGAGTCGAAAGGGTTGGGCTATTGATCCCAAAGTCCACCCTGTACAGCTGCCATAGCAAGACATTCTGAAGTTACTTCTGGCCCTGTCCCTACCCACCCCCTCCCCGTTGTATACTCTAGGAAAGCTCAGAGGCAGTAAAGGCCGTTCCCACTGGGGCCTGCAAGGCTCAATGGAACCCCAGATAATAATTTTAGCTCTTTAGTGCTTCTAGGTACTCCCATGGACTGACCCTTAGAACCTCATAAAATAAGAAGAGCTCTGCTGGCTTATTGCATGAATCCTGCCTGCCAGTAGCCAGGTCTCACCCCGACAGCAGGATGTATGTTGCCATGTCTAGTTATTGGACAATATCTGCTATTCCATATAGAAGCTCCTTTGGTGTTTTCTCTGGTTTGTAGAAGCCCATTCTTAGAATACTTGCCCTGAGTTCAGCCTGGTTGCTTATGTCTGAAACCCTGCATTTGACCCAGATGAGGAGGGATCATGAGTTCAAGGACAGTCAGGGCTAGAAGAAGAACTTATCTCAAAATATAAAAAAGAAACCTGGAAAAGATGAATGTTCATTTTTATTTCCCTCGTAGTTTTAATTTCTTAGAATTTATTTTGTTTTGTTGTTTGTGTATGCATGCAAGCGTGTAGCAGTGTGTACAGAAGTGCAACTTTCAGAAGCCAATTTTCTCCTCCACCTTGGGATCCGGGGATCCAGCTTGAGCCATCGAGTCTGTGTGGATTTCATCCACTGAGCCAGTCTTAGGCTTTTAATTTTTTTTTTTTTATGTGAACGTATATGTGTTTGTGCCATAGGAAATCTGAGAGGTTTTGGCTCCCTGAAGCTGGAGTTCCAGACGGTTGTGAGCTGCCTAGTGTTGGTGCTGGGAACTGAACTCAGGTCCTCTGCAAAAGCAATATGTTCTCTTAATCACTGAGCCATCCTGCCCGCCCCCCCTCATTTTATCTTTTCAGACAAGATCTTCCTGTGCATCCCATGCTGCCCTCGAACTCACTGTGTGTAGCCCAGCAGTGATCATGGCATTCATCAGTCTCCTGATTGATTGATTGATTGAATTTTACACTATTGAATAAGCCTTAGAACTGGCTTTTCAGGCTTTCTGTTTAACAACAGACAGAAAGGATTTTTCAGTGGATTTTCAAAGGATGGGTTCCCCTGATTCCCTGAATGCAAACTGCCTGGGGTTGGTGAAAGGTAAGTGTCAAGTGTCACCAAGACCTCTCCAGGGGGATAGTCTGGTTGGTTATGTGAAGTTCAGGAGTCATGTATACACTTTAGGGAGCCAGTACTCAAGGAAATGGTCTAACACGACCTTCAAGATGCCCCCAGCATATTTTTCCCCATCTTATCTCTCCACACTACCCGCCCTCTTGGCACTGTAGCAGTACAGTGATTCACTGTTTCCTGGACCCGCCCAGGTCCCTTCCTGCCTCTGCTCAGGCAGTTCCCACAGCCTTCAACTACTACCCCAACCCTATTCCTGATGAACCCGTTTCTTAAGAATCCCAAAACAGATGTGACTTTTTAAATAACTAAAAAAGCATAATTAGGAATTGAGTTTGAATCGGTGGCTTCCCCTTTAGCCTTTGCTTATCTTATTTTTATTTCATTTCTTGCCTTTACACTTGCTGAATTATTGCTTCCTTGTAAGATTACAAGCACTATAATGAGGAGGAATTTTTTTTTTCACTGCAGCTATAATGCCTATAGCAATCAAATACTCATAGTATATGAGATATATCTGATCTTGCATCCCCAGTGTTATATAGCAATTAAAGTCCTTTATGATTGCATATACGTTTATGTTTAATCTGGCTGCCACCCATCTCGGTGTCATACTTTCCTTTTCACTCCTCAGCAATTTTCTTCCTGCCTCAGGGTCTTTGAATTTCTTCTTTCCTTTGCCTGGAACATTCTCATCATCTCTGCCTGCCTGCCTCCTCCCCCTCATTCTGCATTCCAGTCAAACATCATTCATTGGGAGACTTTCCTTAGCCACTGTGAAGTTACTGCCCTCTTCCCATCTACCCCAGCCACTCTGTGTGCTCTCCTGCACCAATCATATTATCCATCCCCTTCCCCCAGCAGAAGGGAGCTTAATGAGAAAAGAGACCTTGCCTATCAATGTCAACTTTTAGCCTCAGACCCAGCCCAATGTATTACAAGAGTTCGGTAAATATTTGCTGAGCGAATGAATAAGCATTGAAGATAGATTTCTCCTTTTGACAAGTCTTGTTTGGTTTTGCAGTCCAAAAAGGTGTGGTGTTATCTTTTAAATGGACAACAGCCGGTGTAGTTCCATGTGGGTTCACATCAGGTGGCAATCTCTAAGGATTTCTGTAGGACAAAGGCCTGGGTATGGTGGCTGGGATTTGGTTCAATCAGGGTGCAGATTTCCGAGGTAACCCCAGGATCAGGCCACTGCTAGAGAATATGGCTCTTTCAACTCTCATTACCCTTTTTTCTTCCCCCCTTTGTTTGTTTGCTTTGTTTTTCAAGACAGGGTTTCTCTATGCAGCCCTCGCCATCCTGAAACTTGCTCTGTAGTCCAAGCTGGCCTCAAACTCTGAGATGCACCTGCTTCTGCTGCCCTGGGTACTGGGATTAAAGGCATGTGCTACCACCACCTGTTTCTCCCATTACTCTTTAAAACCTGGAACCCAGCTGGTAAATGCCAGGAACCAGCAGGCCTCTGCTTTCCTTTGGGAGATAAGGAGGAGAAACTGTCTTGAAATGAGACTGATTAGAAATACTTTTTAACAATATATTCGAATTGGGTTTGCTTACTAACAACTAACTAAACCAGACATCATTAAGTTCATGCTTTTCTTTAATATATACATATTAAATAACACACACACATATATATATTGGTTTATTTATTTATTATGTACACAGTGTTCTCTCTGCATTCCAGAAGAGGGCACCAGATCTCATTATAGATGGTTTTGAGCCACCAATATATACATATTAAATAATACACACACATATACATATATATGTTGGTTTATTTATTTATTGTGTACACAGTGTTCTCTCTGCATCCCAGAAGAGGGCACCAGATCTCATTATAGATGGTTTTGAGCCACCATGTAGTTGCTGGGAATTGAACTCAAGACCTCTGGAAGAGCAGCCAATGCTCTTAACCGCTGAGCCATCTCTCCAGCCTCATGCTTTTCTTAATATTGGCTTCTAATTTTATTTCATAAATGCCTTTTATTGCAACCCAGGTTTTCAAAGTGCTCTGCTTTCTTCCTCTCACATAATCCTCACACTATTCTGTATCATTAAACATCTGGTATTTAAACAAAGAGATTGGGGCACGCTTGCCACACATGTGTGGGAACCTGGGTTTGGATTCCCAGAAACATGGAAAGGCAGACTGGGTATTTCTTCTCTCACCCTGATGCTCTTGTGAGAAGATGAGGGGCAGAGACTAGAGACCCTCGAAGCCAGAGGATCAGCTAGCCTGGCATAGCCATAGGAAAAAACAAGAAGCTCTACATCAAAGAAAGTGAAGACAGACATCTGAGGCTGTCCTCTGACCTCTACATACATAACATGGCACATACATGCCTGCAATCACACAGACACACACACAGACACACACACAGACACACACACACACACACACACACACACACACACACACACGTTCTCAAACACACAATATACAGGACAAAACAGAACCAAGACCCAGTGAAGCTGACTTTTCCATGTCAAAACTGAAAGGCATGCCTATCTGCATTAAGAGACTAACATTAAAACTCAATTATAGGGGCTGGAGAGATGGCTCAGAGGTTAAGAGCACTGACTGTTCTTCCAGAGGTCCTGAGTTCAATTCCCAGCAAAACCACATGGTGGCTCACAACCATCTATGATGAGGTCTGGTGCCCTCTTCTGTAAAACTGTATGCATAATAAATAAATAAATCTTTAAAAAAAAAAAAAAAAAAAAAAAAAAAAAAAAAAAAA